>MBAC02011068.1:0-28461 GCA_001712635.2 Nothophytophthora sp. Chile5
ACTTGTCGAACGATTTGTGCCTTCGCAGGGTTTCCTCTCGCTATAATGTTGCCGTTCACGTCTTCTTCCTCGACCCAGCCGTCCGCTGGTTGACTGGGCGTCTGCATGGAAAGAGTGGTGTAATGCCAGTTGACTGCCGACCGAAGCTTTTCGGCGGGTGCGACGGAAGTGCCCACTTGGGACATCTGGTAGAAATGCGCTGCCATCAGAGAAGGTATTTGGGGTATCGTGTACTTCTCGGGTCAGGGTATCCTTCCTCTTCGCAAAATTCTGCGAAGCGCTGAAGACTGCTTTGATACTCCTCGCGGGTACTCTTCTCTACCCGTTCCGCGGCGATGGATGCCGCTGACTACACATTGTCGTAGAGTTTGCCCCTGCTGTTGATGTCTCCTGCTGTGTTAACGTTCATTGTCATGAGCGCGGTGCTCCCTTTTACAACCCACGGGCAATCTGCTTTTCTCCTGTGTTTTCTCGTGTGAGGAAGGGGACTCCTCGCTACTGCGCTTGGTGGAGTGGCGTGCGTCCAACTCACAGAGATCTGCCGCACACCAAGCTTACACTAATTTATATTTTGGATGCACCTAATTTGGTTAATTCATTTCGCCAGGCAATATTCCTCGAGGTTTTATTGGCTAAAAATCTCGTTGCACCAGTCTTGCACCAGAGCAAGAAGTCCTCGAGTTCGTGATCCGCGACAACTAACGTGGCTGACCAGATCCAGCGCAATGGAGACCGCTGTCTTCAACTTAGAATATCATATAGAACTTTCCCAGTCATATGATTGGTTAAAATAAGCTGTTTTGAGGTCGCTGTCTGTAACTGCATGTTTACGTTAATGACACGTCACTTGTCAGTCAGAACAGCCGCCAAAGCCAAAAAGGAAGACCAACGGGGCCGGCCGGCGCCATGCTGGACATCCTGTCGTCGCCCCTGCGCGGCTACATTGCGCAGAACCTGCAGTTCTATCTGGGCAAATACATCGAAGGCATCCAGCTGGAGGGGCTGGGGCTCTTCGGCGGCGATCTGGTGCTCAATGATCTGGAGATCAAGCGCCACGTGCTGCAGGTTCGTTCGCAGGGGAGGGAGGGGGAATGACCGGCCCAAAGCCGTCTGTAGCTAGCTGACGCTTGGTGTGTTGCCCCTTGCAGGAAAGCTTGGAGATCCCGTCATCCTTCGACTTCTCGCGGGGCTTCATTCGGGTTCGTCGTCGCTTGCTTTGGCTGTTTTCTGGTGGAAACGACTCGATTCCAGCTTACGGTCCATTGCGCGTTGGTTGCTGGCGTGCATTAGGAGCTTCGGATCCACATCCCGTGGACGCAGTTGCTGTCGCAGCCGATCGAAGTGAAGCTCTATACGGTGGAGCTCATCCTCACGGCCAAGAGCGACGACGACAAGCGCACGACGCGCGTTGCGTCCACCGCCGCTCCCAGGTCTGTAGTGTACGTTGCGCTCCTGTTTCCGCTGTGTGGTTCTCACGTGACGTCTGCTTCTACGTGTAGCACAACTGATGGCGAGCTGCCCTCGACTCCAGAGCAAAAGATCGAGCAGCCGAAATCCGGCTGGCTCCATGACACGCTGCAGAAAATCCTGGCCAACGTCAGCGTGCAGGTCGGTCCAAGTTTCCTTCGTTTGCTACTGCGATAGGATACTGGGTTAACGCTTGGGATCTTCGTGTGCGTTTTAATGGAACGCCCGCAGGTGAATAACCTCGTGCTCAAGTACGAGCACGACGACATTGTGTTCTCCATCGCTCTTGGGGTACGTTTACTTGTTTCCGGTTGCTGGGAAACGATGATACTGTTGCAGCTAACACTGGCGGTGGCATGTGGTTAGACCCTCGATTTCTACTCCGCCAGTGAAAGCAATGGGTGGGTGAGAAGTTTCGAAGAGATCGAGGGAGGACGACAGGCAATTTGCAAGGTAAGTTGTTCAATGTGCTTGTGCTGGTTCAAAGGAAGCTTACGCGTTGTTGGTTTGGTTTCCGCAGAGGATTGATGCGAAGGACCTCACAATATTCCTCGATCGCTATACGAGCGACATCGAGCCAAAGGACGACATGGGGCTTGACCGCGTGCGCCGAAAAGTGGTCGGCTATGAAGTGCCCGTGCTCAGCAGAACGTCGGCTTCAGTTCGAGCAAAGCTGGTGCTCTTCCCAAGCACATTGGCGAAAGGCCAAGATGACGGCAAGAGGAGCCCCAGATCCCCTGTACGCAGGCCGATGTCTACGCCTGGCACAGACAGTAGCGAAGCGAACGCAATGGGGGTGGACGGATTGTTCACATACAATCCGTCGGTGATATGCGATCCCTTCTTCTCCTACTCGTGCAACCGCGTAAAAGTGGCGCCTACGTACGAAGTGGATATTTTCATCGGTGAGCTCCTCTTCTCAGTCAGCAATCGGCAACTCGAAATGCTCACCCAACTTGTGAAGAGCGCGAGCCACAAGATTGACGAGGTCTCCGAATTTGCGCCGCGGGAGGTAGTCTCATTGGATGTTTCCACACATGAAAATGGGAAAAGCATTGCTGATGCACCATCAGAATCTGTGCAACTGCAGCCGAAAGTGCAGACGAGTGAGAAATATGATGATGGCTCGGGCAGAAGTCAAGAGTCCTGGCTTGGATGGGCTATGAACGCACTCGGGGCAAGCGACGATGAAAACGAGGACGAGCTGGTTGCTGAACTCATTGCGGAGACCAAAGGAGCTTTGTTGCAATCCAAATTGCTCCCCAGTGGCGATGAGGAGGAGCTGCTGGATGTTGGTAGCCCCGCTATGGCAATCTCCTGTGTCCGCCTCTGTATCAGTACGGCGTCCTTGACGCTTCGCAAGCACCAAAGCGACGAGCAAGAAGTGGACTCTCAAGATATTACAGCAGCCGAGAGTGGAGAAGAGCTGGTTCCTGTTGCTAACGTCGGCATGGTGAAGATTCCTATGCAAACGAAGAAACGAAAAGTGGCGCGACCTGCTGCTCCGATTTTCAACTTGTCGCTCAGCTACGTGGCGCTCGAGGTGCTGCTTGTACGTGGAGAGGGCGAGAGCGGCACCGATTTGGTGTTTGAAATTGAAAAGGTGGAGCTGGTATCTGCCTCTGCGGGGGGGAATCGTGAAGACTCGAAGTGCAAAAAGGGCGATGTGTTGGTGAAATGGGGGTCAGTCGATTCCTCTCACTTCTCCAGCTGCGTTTCGCATCCGTACTTCATCAGTTCTTTCTTTGGAGAGGAGACGACCCGATTGAATCGTCGTGAAACGCGGAGCTTCGAGATCGTGAAAGTGAGCTTTGATGCTGAAATCCCAGTGTGGAAAACGATGGAAGTCAATCGTCGAAAGGATTCGGCTGGAGGTGACTTGGATGCACCTTGTGCTTGTTTCACGACTTGGAACGGTGAAAACATTCGCTGCATCCCGGTAGCTATGGTGTCTCGAATCTGCCAACAAGCGATCAGATCGATAGGCATCAAGGAGCGAGTGCTTGACGAGGGGATATTGAGTAACGCGATATCGACGGCTTGGGCAGGAAGTGGATTTCCGATGGCGATATCAAAGCGTTTGGCACGGGCCTTGGCTTTAATTGTGGAGGAATACCGAGCTCACCGCAACCCAGATGCTATTGCGCTCGACAATCTCAGCCAGCTGCTGCAGCCGCAATTGTTTGCTTTGTTTGCCCGTCATGCGCTGCATTCGTGCTCGGCTGCTTCGCTTCACGCTTCCTCTGGATCCACGGATATTCGACGTCGAAGTGTCCATTCTGCGTTGCGCTTGCGCTTGGCATCGACGTCGACATTTACTGAGAAGAACCGATCGCCAATGGAGCCCAATGCAAGAGAAGAGACGATCTCCAAAGTGCTGGATGTATCTATAGGCGAGGCTCGGGTCGTCGTGGAGTCTCAACAGTGTGCAAAGATGGTGGAATTTTTGTCTGTGATGCTGACTCAGACCGAAAACAATGGAGTGGAGAAGTACGATGCAAAAGCAGAAATGGAGGAGACAACCGCAGAACCAAAAGACCCCGAGCCTGCAGATATTGGGTTCGCTGTGTCCAGCTATATCAAACTGGTGACGGTAAGCGACGTGCGCGTTTTATTGCCCAACGCACTCTGCAACTCCGTGGAAGATGGCGTGGCGATTGAAACGCGTGGTGGAGTGAGTGTGCTTGCGCGTGACGTTGTATGGCAGGGAAGCTTTTGCGCTGGCAACAGCAAAAATCGTCTTGAGCTTGGTGTCGTCTCTGCGTACCTCCAAGCAGCTCAAAGCAATGGTGCTTCTCGGACTCCGCTGGTGGAAGTGCTTGGGTTTGAACTGCTGACCACGAACGAGTATGGCGAAGGGGATGCACGAGGGCTCAGTGAAGAGGTCTTTGTGGATCTGGACAAGTTGGTGATCAATCTGAGCGCGTGTGCCGTAAGGGATGTTGCACAGACACTGAATGATCTGTGTGGCGTTCTCGGTTGGACTCTCACGATGGATACAATCGAACCGGTGGTCAAGATGTCGAACGTATCATTCTGGATTGAAGTGCGCCACACAGCCATTTCCCGAATTGTGGGAACCCAGCCGCAATTGGAGATGACCGAGCGCCAATCGATGGACATTGAGATTGACTCGGTTAGTGTGTGCTTGAAAAGGAGAGTCGGTGACGCTGAAGTTTGTCGGGTGATCGTTCAAGGTGGTATTGTCCCCGTGCCGGTAAAAGGGTATGAGACGATACGTGCTCCATTCTTGCGGATTGGCATATCGGAAGAAAAATCTCCGGGCGTGCTTCAAGCAGTCCCATTGCTTGGATCGCTCAGTTTATTTGCGCTGAACATGAATTCTCTCACGAGCCCCAGTATCCGGTGTCACTTTGGTGTTGATGCGCAAATTGCCTCGATCGATGTGGACTTGAAAGGGAGTTTCTACTTGGTGGATGTGGTTGTGGGCGTCGTGAAGTTGGTCACTGCAAATTTGAGGACCGAGAAGGGGATGAGTCTACACGATGCAGAAGCTGAAGCTGGTGGCAGTACGATGATCGCTCCAGCGTGTGAAATTCCAACTGGTTGGACTCTCACTCTGCACCTGAGCGCTGGCGGTGGAATAGTTATCTTGAACAACGTGCTTGAGCTGAAGATTCCTGTCGTGTCGCTAACGTCAGCGAACCCTGAGGTGAATCAGCTGGACCGGACAACACCAGGAGGGAAAGTGAAGCTCATTTGCGCTTGCGATGACTTTACGTTACGCATAACCAGTGATGGAGCACTGAAAGAGCTGTCGGATCGGGAGGTACTCAGTGTCCAAGGATTCGATGGGTTCCTGGATTTTGGCCACAGTTTCAACGATGACAGCCAAAGTTACGCAGTTGATGCGTCACTGCACGTGTCAAGCATCCGCCTCTCGTTGTCGCGACTAAAGGTCTGCTACGATATGCTCCGTGTGCGATGGATAACGGGATATGAGGTATTTTACAAGCTTCTAACGAGCTCTTTCTGTTAACTGTTCGTGTATGCATAGCTTGTGTATTTGCTGCGGATTCCTTTTTTGCCAGAAACGCAAACCCCAACGAAAAGCTCACATATTATAGTCCCGTCACACAAAGATGACTCTACGCGAAACCAAAACGCTCTCCGCAGCCGGTGGCATTGGAAATTGGGGGTGCAACTGGATCTGTTTGGCTTCAAGTGCTCTGCTAACATCCTTCACCGGGCAAACCATCGTGAGAGGACCATTCCAGCTGTTGTATCGGGTGAGATTTTGAACTTCTGTGCGGCCACACGAATTGGGAGCCATCATCCAACTAAGCGTCAGTTGGCAACACGTGCGGGAGGCAACTTCACAGATATCCAGGTGTCGATTGGCGACGTGAAACTTGTGGAGAGACTTTATGATGGGGGGGGAATTGGACGCCGCACTGGGTTTGGTGGCTTTTCGAGGGTACCCGAGCACGCGTTTCTGGGCATTTTGGTGTGCCTGGACTTGGCGAGCCTGAAGTGCTTGATCGAGGCCCTGGACATATCAGAGGCGGATTCGTCTGTATCGCAACCGTTGCCATCAGCAATGCTTTCGTGGCATTTAACGAACAGCATCGCGAAGGAATTTCGGTCGGCAAATGAGAAACCGCACTGCAACGCACGTGGCGAAAAGGTGACATTCGTCGAAATACCCTTGGTAGCATCCTGGAATACTGCTGTTGAGGGAAAGGTCGGCCATGCATTCCCGGTGCTGTCAGCGTTTTACCGCAATTACAACGAGGCAGGGCTTCCTCGTCAAGTTATTGCGGCCTCCATGGAAAGCGTTGACGTCGCACTCACAACGTCAAGTTTGCACTGTCTTGCGTGTGTGTTGGATGTGCGTGTGGCTACGAAAGAAGCGTCTCCTTCTGATCCAGGTGATATGAGTTTTGAATCTGTCCATGGTGACTATGACAATTTTACGACGGAAGGCAAAGGGACCCATGATGAAGCACCCCGAACGCTGCTGGAACATCTCGAGGTCTCGCTCTTGCTTGGTCAAGTCCGCCTCCTCCTCCTGAACGAAAGTCTCATGGATTCCATTGCATCCAAGCAGTCTACCGCAAAAGGGAACGTGTGCGTTGTGCTGGAGTCTCTATCGATAGCGTCTGCCACCCGGAATGACATTGTCCTGGACGGATTGGGATATCCTCCTTTCAATTCTCGAGTGCTGCCAAGACGACCGACCGTTCAAGCACACCGATTTGGGCAGTCACCACGTCGAATTGGGTGCAGAGCCGGGAAAATTGTCGGAACGATTGCAGATCTGGAATTTACTCGTGACTCGAACAAGACCAGCAGTGTCTCAACAGGAACCGGTCCGTTTGAACAACTTATTGGACGTGCTGCTGGGACTACTGCGTATTTCACCACCGCGGAAACCTTCTGCTCCCCTTTTAACGTGTCATGCGAGATTGAAGAAGAACACGTCGTCGCCGGAAAGGGTGTTGATCCAGGTGTAAAGACACTGACCACGATCTCCACGACTAAGTCGAGAATTGAGCTGCACAAGTCCTCGTTCGATATTCTGGTTGCTCGGACAGCGGGAGTTGTCTACGGGATGAATGCTTTGAGTGGGTCTGTCATTGCTCGATCGAGCACCGGGGGGAAATCTGCAAGTCGCCCCGAGTCGCAGAAGGTGTCCACGGGCTCAACATCGTACCAGCAGGCGGTGGCGTTTGCCTCAGATGGCATCGAAGTGAACTTGTTCGATGCGAAGGCTTCCATGCATGTCCGCATCGGCAGCATCGACTTTGCCCACAACTTCACGCTTCTCTCGGGCAAAGCCTCTGTGCAGAATGTAGTGATCGGATATCGTGGGAAGGGAAAAGTCGAGGACCCCACACTTGATGTCAGTTCGAACGAAGAAGTGGTTTTCGGAGCACATGCCGACCCAAGCCTGTGGCAACTGGCAGTTGACAATTATCCCGAGAAATTGGTCGCCACGCGCTGGAACTTCGCGGAGCATACGGAAGGAACGCTGTTCCTTGATGTTCAAGCGTACCAGTTGCACATTTCGACCCATTTCATCCTGGCGATCTCTCGATTCTCTCGGTGTCAACCGGAACGTGCTTTCTCGAGCAGCTACTTGGACAACCGAAGAATGCAGCATGCCACGCAACCCGTGAGCCGTGAGTTGTTCGTTTTCCGGTCGAAAAAGACGGTAAAAGTGCTCATTGCGCCCAGTGTGATGTCGTACTGGAAGCGGAACTCGAAGAACGATCGAGAAGCGACCAGCGTTTGGATTTCGTTTGGGCAACTTTTCGGGAGTTTGGGATTTGGGAGCGACGAGGTGTCGCAGCAGTCGCTGCGTGCTCATGCTGAAACAGTTGGCGAACTCGACCGGTTCGTCGCAGTGCCCACGATGGAAATGATGGTGAATCTGGACAAAATTGGCATCCATATTGCGGATGGCGTGCCTCCTTTGGAGGTGAATTTTCGGAACAGTCAAGGCGGTTCAATACCCACTCATACTTCGAGCACCTGGCAGCACTTTTCAAGTTGCCTGGGTACAGAATCCGAGGCGCGGCGTTTGCTTCGTGACTGCAGCATTCGCATCACTGGGGATCAGCATCAGATGCTGGAGCAGAGTGTGTCAGGAGGAGCCATGGGGATGCTGTGCACAGAAATGTCGAGGATCAGCATTCAGGCGGAGGTGAACGCGCTTTGCGTGAAGCTGTCATCGTTTTCATTGGGAGCGCTTCAGTCTTTGTTGTTGACCGAGCTCAGTGAACATGAATGGAGCGATGCCTTGGAGTTGGAGACTTCGGGTGCTCCTGCAGTTGGCACACCGCTGCTGAATGTTCCAAGGAATTTCGCACCAAAGGAATTTGGGAACGACGCCTCAACTGATGATTTCAAGAACTTGAGACGCATGGCCGAAGTTCGTCGCCCTTCTCCAGGGGAATTGGTGTTCACTGAAGCGCTCTTCATTGAGACCGAGAGTGTGATTTCTAATGTATCTGAGTCGCCAATTGCCGATACGACCGTTCGCATCCAGTTCGATCGCAACGTCCGCGAAATTGAATTGAGCGATGTGATTTCCTTCATTCAGGAGGTCAATGAACCATGGGACAGCGAAGAAAACGAACCCGCGGTTGGTCAGTCTTCTCTCGCGGACTTGGAGAACAAAACACGCAGCTGGATGGGAATGCGCTGGTGTTATCACATCCCCCGAGTCATCAACGAGGTCACTGCAAATCCAGTGCCAATTCCCCCCACTGGGATTCCAAATGGCTGGCCATCTTGGAACCGGGATGAAGGCCAGGGAGAAGACACAGGACGGCTTTGCGACATTCTATGCCAATTGAGGTGCTGGGATCACCAGAAAGGCTGCTACGTTCGGGTCAGTGAGTTCTACGTTCCATGGGAAAGCCGGTCGAGTGCACCGGGTTTCAACGACGTTGACGACGCCTATGAACCGGGAAGCTTTGGCGAATTGGTGAGCCAATGGTTTGACGACGACATGGAGGAAACCCGGTATCGAGCGAAACTCCTCGAACTTGCCAGTCGAACGAGAACCTTCTCATTCAGCAACGCACTTCAACCATCTGACAATTGGGAGCTGAGATGGAGAAACCCATTATACAGCGAACAGGAATCCGAGGTGCGTGGCAATCCATCTATGATGTGGTGCTGATTTGACGTTACTGAAAATCTCTGACATGTCTAACCGTGCTTCTGCCTTCACGTTGTAGAACAAGCAGAAACGGCTTGTGATGAATGCATTGCTTGCCTCCTCTCTGCAAGTCAAATCGACGCTGGCCCCAGAAGCATACCAGCGCATGGTCGCTAGTGTCACGCTACCTCAGGTTACAGTGTCTGTGAGTCATGTGACCTCCGAAAACGACGCACACGATATCATCACAGCTGAACTCAACGACACGATGGTCTCCTTTGCGGCCACTGGCAGCGGCCACGTCGGGACCGTGAACTTGCGCATATCCTCGGTGGCCCAAGTCTATTTGGACAACATGGTCCAACTGCTGACTGTCTCCGTTATTCCACGAACTACCATCGACGCGATGATTGAATCGTCTTCGAAAGGTGTGGCAGTCTCCACGCTCGTCGGTCCAATCTCGGTATATTTGAACCAGACTTCGATGCTGGTGATGTCGTCTATCCCGAAACTCTTGCAGCTGAAGAGGGGTGCTCCCAAGACGACACCAGCGGCTAACGCTGACGAAAAGCTGGCCGACATGCGAATTACCCTCATCAATTGCACGGGTGTGGAGATCTGGTATCGCCAAGAAGGAACTTCGGAGTGCTTACGATTGGCGGCGCATGCACGTACTGCCTACAGCTGGCTCTCCTTGGGGAATAGTCCCTTTTACCAGCTGCAGTTTGCTTTCGAGGACCCGCGTCAGAAGCAAAGCTCAGAACTCACCAGTGGAAAAGAAGAAATTGCCAGCGGAAAGACAACTCGAGACACTACTACTCCTTGGTGCGATCCGTGCAGAATCAAGGAGAACGCGATTACTGGCCGATACTTCACCAACCGCGGTTTCTTGTGGCCTTGCGTTGAACTGAGTGGACTCCATACGATCGTCACACTTCGCTCGTCGTTGACGTTCCGCAACTTCTGTGACTTTCCAGTCCGCCTCAAGATTAATGGAGACACCACAGAGCACCGATGTGAGAAAAATGACGAGTCGTGTCAAGTGGTGTCCACAGACCTGGTGGGTGCGCAGCATGTTCACTCCAACTGCATTTCATTGGACGGATCAGCGTGTTCGCTGGTCTCTTCGTTGGATGCTGATGACAGTGCTTCATGCGTCATGGTGGAGTCCGTGTCAAGCATTGATTTCAGTCTGCTTGGTGGATCCTGGAGTGGTATGAAGACCCAAGCGGATCTCCCTGCAGGATTTGATCTCGTTAAGATGCGTGAGGAGAAAGCATCCTTGCCGGAGAGTCTGGATAAACCGAAGGGCAAACTGGTGGTGCTCGCAGCTGAGAACCCTGATGAACCTTTGCGCTACGCATGGATGAAGATTGGCCGTGCCCAATGTCGAGCTGTGCTACCGACAGATTTTGATCTTCTGCAGCCTCAAACATCGCGAAGGTATGCGTGGCTGGAGCTGTCTCTGTGGCCGGCACTTACAGTGGAGAACACCATGGACATCCCGATGGCGATCAATCTTTCCCAGCAGGTAATGTGCTGGATTATGTTTGATTTTATCGTATCCGTGCATGACACTGACCTGTTTGTATGTCAAGACTACGAGTGTGAGCCTCGACGTTCGTCCATCCACAGAGAAATATGTGTCAACGATCAACCCGTTTGAACCGGTGAACGTCAGATTACGCTACGAGAAGTGCCAAGATGATGTCGCCAGCTCTTCAAACCCGTTTGAGTTTACGGTGCAATGCAGGCCTATCGGAGGAAGCTCGAAAGAACAGATTTTTGACTTCGCGGGATGTCGGGTGGTCGTGATACTGCCACAACACCTTCATGATGGTCGTCCTATGATGCGGATCCGAACGGAGCGCGTTCTCAGCGTCTGCAACATGACCCCCGATCCACTTCACGTCCGCATTGGCAGCCCACTTGAAGATCAAGTGGCTGTTGGGAAAGTTGGACCGTGCGTCGAACGATCAATTGGTTTTTCGGTGGTCAGCAACCGACTGCTGATTTCAATCGGTACCGACGATTGCTTGATAATTGAGGCGGACCACCAAATCGTATGGTCTCCAGAAGTCTCGCTGGTCGTGAAAGGAGATACAAAGCCCACAATTGTGTCGCCTGTGAGAACGGGGCTGGCAAGTTTGGCCAGTGCGTACGTGATCGAATTGACGAACACTGAAGGCTACCTGAAGCTTCTGGTCCGACCACAGATTGTCGTGATCAATTCCACGGTAAGAGTCACGCTGCATTCAAATGGTGGCACAACTGAAAATGAGAGCTAAACTGTTGTGTTCTGCCTGCATTTCAGGGTTGCGATCTGAAATTTCTGTCGACAGACGGCAGCGGAAAAGCTCTGGCAACAGAAGAGGAATCATCGGTGGGTTTAGTTCGTCAACTGCGACCTCAGAAGCGATGGGAAGTATGCTGATTTTTGTGGTGGTTTGACTTAAGCAGGTACTTTCTGGCGAAGATGCCGGGTGGTGCGTGCCTGTGTGCCTCCACAAGGACGCTAAGAAGCGAAGC
Source organism: Nothophytophthora sp. Chile5 (assembly GCA_001712635.2). Lineage (NCBI taxonomy): Eukaryota > Oomycota > Peronosporomycetes > Peronosporales > Peronosporaceae > Nothophytophthora > Nothophytophthora sp. Chile5. Next base: position 11,630 of record MBAC02011068.1, read on the forward strand.
CTCACTGCTGATGTTTCTTCGTGGCTGAGTTCGAAGCTGTCGAGACGCCCGAGCGAAGATCTGTCGAATGCACTCAAACAGGCTCTGGTGGCAAGATTATCGTGCTCGTTTCGGATATCCCTAGCTCAAGATGGTTACGAGTGGACCGACGAGCTTCCGGTGCTGATTCCGAAAATCCCTCTGCAACTCAACGCTGACGGACAACTGCGAGTGGTTGAACCTCCGACGTCATCGACGGCTCCTCCTAACCTGCAGGAGGGGCTGTATCCAACCGCTTCAACAACGACGCAAAGAAGAAGGCTACTGATCCGACATCGCGACTTCAGGCACAAAATGCTGACGTATACGATGACCCAGAGTGGCAAGTCGATCGAGATTCTCTTCTTCGTTGATCACCAACCACCAGTGATCGTTCACAACCAGTGGCAAAACGCGTTGGGCTTCCGGACCGTGTCATTTCCGTCAGTCCCTGAAGGTGTAGGTGCCGACTACTACCTGGAGTACGACTGGAACTTGCAGGTTCCTATCAGTCAAAATGGATCCCCCCGCTTATCTCTTGAGGATAATTGTGACGCGGAGAGCAAATCGCTTGGTGACTGGCTTGACGACTCAATCAAGGCACCGGGAAGCGCGAACGTGACTGACACCGGGCAAGACGAACGCATTCGATTTCAGATTGGATCGCCACGCTATGGGTGGTCGAATGCCCTGTGGCAAGTTGGTGGCATTCAGTTTGCGTCATTTTCCAATGTGGAGAGCCCCAGCACCGAGCCGAGTCCTACCTTCCTGGTCATGTGCTTCTATCGAGCAGGGTCGTGGCTAATTTCTGTCACATGCCTGGAGGATCCAGCAACTGACGGGCGGTCGAGTGTTACGCCGCCATTGGTTCTCCCTTCGATGGCTGCGCCGGTGAAAACTGACCAGGGTTCTGCGGCCTTTTTGAAACTCGGCGTGATTATTGAAGAGCTATCGCTGCATTTCTGCGACGAACACGATCCGGTGCGGGATACCAGAGGGCTCATATTATACCCGGAGATTTTTCGAGCGTCGTGCAACACAATGTCGATCGTGTTTGCGACCGCTGCTGATCCGCCGGAGGTTTCCCGTCATAGCACTCATTTGGGCTATCTCTCCCATATCCAAGCGTACACGACCCTCTTTATTGCGATTGAGGATATCGAAGTGGATCACTTCCTCCAGAGCTGCAATTTCCCGGTGATTCTGTGCTTTCCGCGGAACAAGAGCGCTCACGCATCAAGAGACTTTCTCCATTTCGATCACGGCAAGAAACACGAAAAGCTGAAGATGCTGATGACAACGTTGCTGGACAAGAAGCTTCCAGGTGGCGCGGAAGCGTGTCTGGTCGCCAGGATCATCTACACAGATACATGGGACCCAGTCGGTATCCCCTCGTATTTCCATAGTGTGGAGCTGAAGTTGACTCCTGCCGTCCTCCAGGTACGAGCGCTATTCCGCTTGTGTGCTCGCTCAAGGGGACAAAGGAAGGAGACTTATGTATTTGTTGTGCTATCTAGGTGGAAGATGACATTCTGTCGTACGTGAACGCTTTCCTCCGGCCGGTGCTCGATGCCCTGGAGGGAGACTCGGTGGCTGCTGCTTATGAAAGCCGCAGCGACTCGAGCACGACATCACCACACCCTCGACCGGACGATTGGTGCTCGCTTGTGTATCAATCAGCGGCAGTTACGATGCAGCGGAAGGTGTACATCGAGCACTTGGGGATCAGCGACCTGCAGGTGACAATCACCGCACGGGTGGCGATTCCTGTTCTCAACAGTTTCGACGGCACGCCGCTGCACTTCGGAGCCACTCGCATGCGCGAAGTGTTTTCGTTCCCGGATCAGCTGTACAAGGATCTGGCGGCGGACTACGTGGCCGATACGATCGTTCGCTCTCCGATGCTGCTTATGTCGCTGAACATTCTCGGCAACCCAGCGTACGTTACCCTCTATTTGATATTGCTCTACGGTGTGTGTATGTTGTTGATGATTGTGTGCTTGTGGCTTGTCAACTGCAGGGGATTCCTTCGGAGTTTCAGCCTTGGAGTTCGAGATCTGGTCGAAATTCCTCTAGCAGCGTCTCGAGAAGGCTACAATCCGTGGGTGCTCACGAAGGGCGTGGTGGGAGGTGTCGCGTCCTTTTTGGGTCACGCGACAACGGCAACGCTAACCTCAGTATCGGGCTTTTCGTACTCCATTTCGCGGACGATGGACCAACTCACGCTGCCGTCAGAGCAGCTGAAGAAGCGGCATTACACCCGCCCAACTCAATTATCCTCGGCCCTTGCCGATGGCCTGGGGTCGTTAGGATCTAGCGTTGTCGGCGCTGCAGCCGGCGTGATCACTACCCCAATCGCCATTTACAAGGAGCGGCAGCTGCAAGGTCTCGACACTGGCATTCGAAATGTGATGGGTGGCGTCGGGATGGGTCTGGTGGGGATTGTCGCTCGCCCCATGGGCGGGGTGGCGTCGCTCGTGTCCATGGCGTCAGACGGACTCCTCTACGGAAGCGGGATGGGTGGAAATAGGGTGCCGTTCGACGAATCGACTTCACGCTTCGACGCAAGGCCAAATGAACTTCTGCGGTACAAGTTGAAGGTGCTGCCGAACACCACGGGGAGTGACCTGATCTTTGCGCATGGCCTGTGGGTTTCTCCTGGCGGGAGTGGACTGCTCGTCTCCGGACACGAAATGCACTACTTATCGTCCGAGCAGCTACAAGCTCAGGAAAGCGAGCCAGTCCGGAGTCTTCTGCTGCAAGCGGACCTGGCATCTCAGCTGACTCCGGTCACAGTCGTGTGCTCGAACCAGTGTTTGTATGTCGTGGGAGTGAGCGGCGCACAAAATCAAACCGTGCTGGCTCAAACGTCGCTCCAATCGGTCCAGACAGTGGAGGAAAGCCTCAAGGAACCCACCGTTTTCGACATCGGTGTCAAGACGCCCACCAGTGCGGAGTGGCTGCGATTCCGACTTCCGTCGCGTCAAAGACGTCAATTGAGCCATCAGCTTCGGCTGTGGCTGGCTGAATCGACATGTTAACGGTTGATCAACATCTTTCAAGTAAAACACGAATTTGCTGTTATCCGATAGGGTGAGTTTTGCTGATGGCGTGCCGCCAACCTTGATCTTCAGCTGCCACTGTGGCACGGGGGGCACACGTGCGGGGCTGTCCGATGCCTCGAATTGTGACCAGCGTTGCACCCTAACGGTTGGTCACACGACGCAGCATAAGTGTTCGGCGGCTTTGTGCAACCCAACGCCATTCTGTCGCGCAACAATCCCGATCTGCTCTAGCCTGTGCTGATCTTCTTCAACAATGGCCGTCCAGCATCCGGTCGTGCGGGATTCCAATGCGCGAAGGACATTCGCAAGGGTACACGATCTTCGCGTTGCGAGTGTTCGTCGTTGGGTTCGGGAAAGTGAGAGAAGCGGGGTTGGTGAAGATTGCGAGCTCTCTTGGTGGCACATCCCGCAAAGCTCTCACTGGGGACGAGCTCAAGTCTGCGTTCCACTCCGTTTCCGAATCGCTGCCTTGTCCACGTTAAGGAGGAGCAAAAGTTCGACCCGGTTGGAATGATGGTCGATCAACTTTGAGTCGGTTGCAGAGCAATTGTCGTCCAGTTTTTCGACTCTTCCTCCTTTTAATTTGATGGGTTGCTGATTGGATGGGGCTTGTGTCGCGTTGCATGGTCTCATGACATCCGCAACATCGGACCGTTTGCTCCAGTGCTTCTCGTCCCCGTCAAGGGGGATTCCGACGAACTTTCTCAGTGAAAGTTTCGACTCACGCTTGAAAGCTCTTTCCGTCGGACTCCAGAATTCAATTCGCAAGCTCGACCGCAGATGGGAGGCAAGACGAGCACGACCAAGATGAAGGAGGAGGCTACAGACGCACAAAGCGCTTCTCCGTCGCCGGCGGACGGCGACAGCGTGAGGGGTCCGCCATGGGGAGATAATGGCTTTCGCTTGCTGAGTTTGGTGAGCGAGACGCAGTGCGAGATGGAGGTGGTGAAGCCAGTCCTGGACGAGCTGGAGGTCTTGCGACTGTGCCGTGGCTTTGGGATGATGTCGTCCGTGAACCCGAAGGACTTCAGCTTTGATGTGCTGCACGCCCGCGAGTTTGACGACGACTTCGCCCGCTTCCTTCGCTACGACCTGTTCGACAACTCTTCGCTGGGCGGCGTGCGCTTTAAGGGGCTGTTCGGCAAGCAGAGTGGGGTGGGAGACGCCTTGGTTGAGATGAAAGCATGTTCCAGAGAGATGGTGGAGCGGCTGAACTCGAATGATGAAGGCATTTACTGCGTGAGACTCGAAGCTGACTGCAGTGGTGATCAGGCTCCGTGTCTTGAGGTAACGAAGAACGCTGGGGTGGTGGTATTTTCCTGGATCCGAGACGAGCGGTTCGAGGCGCATCATCTGCGAGACACACCAGCCTATGTATTGCGGTTTCTGACCTGCTTGACGCCCGACATCGTCTGTTGCACGTCAGCCTCGGACCTGGAGCAGATCAAGACAGCAGCCACGGCTTCGGATGAGCTGGAGGACAACGAGTTTTCCTCGTATTCGGTCTCCTTTCACGTCGAGAAGCAAGAGGATGAGCGAGACAGCGTGGAGTGCGTGTCGATGGAGTCTGTGGATTTGCCACCTCTGTCTGAGGATTTCTCGGGCGTTTCGCTGCTGAAGGGGAGTTATCCGGCCGTGGTTTTGGCGAGAAAGATGCCTCCAACTGTCCGCAGGGAATCGTTCCGCAGGAGCTTCCCCACTCATGCGCAGTCTTCCTTCCCGCAGTGGCTGAAAGGTCAATCGGAGGAGGTCCGCATCGACTTGAGCCCGACCTTGGCTCGACTGCCAAGAGTCTGTGAAAATGTCCTGAAAGAGTTTGGCATGTGGCCTGAGGAACAGGTGAAGGCTTGTCGCGATGCGCACAAAGAGAAGATTCAGAAGGACGACTCAGAAGCTGCCCAGCGATTCCTTGAGGAGATTGAGAGACAACGAGCGACGGTGGAGGAATTATCCGACACCTTGTTTCGTTTTCGAATGAGCCAGATCGATGAGACTGTGAACGAGCCGGAGTTTACGAGGGCGGCTAAAGCTTATGATGCGTTTCGAGGATGGCTCACCTCGGTGTGCTCTTGGAAACTGGACCGCAAATTCAATCTGGTGCTAGATGCACCGGATCGACTGCGAGAACTGGAGCTGACGCTGTATCATGTCTATTCTCATGGCCAAGAGAGCTCGCTCGATAAACTGGTGGAGATGTGCGCTACGGCCACACACCAAGAGCTCATGCGAGTAATTCACAAGCAGCGAGAACCCAAGAAAGCGAAGACGCGGGCCTCTGGCTCGGAGAGCAGGCTAATTGGGGAGGAGGAGCGCCGTGCCACCTGGAGAGCGTTGGAGGAGAGAGCGGCCGAGTCGTTGGCCGATCTGCGCGTGAAGTGGTGGATTGCCATTGAAAGCGGACTCGCTGTCGCTAGAAATGCAGGCCTCAAAGATCTGAAGGAGGAAGAGAAGAAGCGCGCAAAGTCTGCGGTGGAAGAGAGCGAGCGACTGATTGTCGAGGAGGCTTTCGAGCGACTTCGCACCATGCTGCAGTCGAAGAGAGGGTTGCAGCTCACACTGAACGCTCGAACTTTACGCAAGGGAGTCGTTTGCTGCGAAGGCACGCTGGAACGGTTGATGCCACCGTCCGAGTTCCAGGATCTCTTCAAGGTGGCGACAATTGGGATCGAGCAGAGCGAGGCTGCTGCTCGCCTGGAGGTTTTGGGTCGGCTCCTCTTGGACCCCAAGGAAAAGCAGGTGGCGATGTTCACTGTGAAGGTGCGGTCGGTGGTGCAAATTTGCACAGGCGAGCACCGCATGTGTGCCAAGCTGATCCATTTCCCGCCGATGAGCGACGCTTCTCGGCCGCCGCATGTGAGTGAAAAAGTCATCAAGACGTTCGGAAGATGTGCCTCGCTTTGTGATTTCGATGCGCGAGATCGAATTCTAACGTTCCTGGCGGAGGACTCGGTGGGGATCTACAAATTCGACGAGTCGTTCAAGAGACTGGAGCTGATGAAAGAGGTTGATTTGGGGGTGCGTTCCACATTGACGGCGCTGCCGTTCACGGATGTGCTGCTTCTGGACAGTTCGGTGTACGTGACGGACTCGAGTGGCGAGTCGCAGTCGATTGACATTTACAACGACCGAACGTCGAACAGTGTGGGTGTGTGCACTGATCCAGACAGAAGCGGTGACTGCAGTCGACTGCTGGGGCTGGCGGACAATCTGGTCGTCGGTGTGGTGGCAGTCGAGACAGGTGATGCTGGAGCGTTTACTGGGGAACTGAACTGCATTTCTCGTGACGACCATCGCCACTTGCCAGGGCTATCACTGGACGTGACCCTTTTGTCCGACCGAGTGAGCGTCCAGTGCGTTGGGGAAAGAGTTTTCGTGTTGGATCCGCTGGCTGGAAAGCTCCACGCGTTCTCTATCCACGTGACGGTGCGAAGCGATTCCTATCGCATGCGCCAGTCGGACGACCGAGGCGCGAGGTCCTCTGCTTCAGAAGCTCGCAAGGACGTGTGTCTTCGGAAGCAGCACTGGCTGTACGCCTTCTACCACGTGTTTGAGAAGTTCCCCGTGCAGGGTTTGCTGGAGGCTGGTCCAGCTTCCTCAGTGGCAGTTGGCATCACGTGTCCTGCTGGTGGAGACGTCAACGCCGTGCTGGTGGATTGCCACGACTACCTGTCAATGCTCATGAGCGACCTCCTGGCACTGAACAAGCCGCTGCATGGGTTGGATTTGACCAAAAAGCTGGCGGTGCTGCCGACGTTGGATGGCGTGAGCTTGGAACTGACGCCGCTGCGGTCGTTTCTCCAGGCGCTGGTCACATTTGTTCCCGTTCAGATCTGCCGTGCCGAAGGGAATGCATTGACGGTGCTGCGTGATGGCAAAGACCAGTCTCTGGATGCGCTGGAAGAGGAGAAGGAGGCGTGGGAAGCGATGGACATTGCGGAATCGATTCGCTTTGGCCTACTCTCTCCCGTGTTGTGTGCTTGGCGAGGTCGATGCGTCGTGGTCACCTCTATGGGGAAGCAGTCCACGGGGAAGAGTTATTTCCTGAACCACTTGACTGGTTCGTCGTTTGCCATCGCTGGAAATCGCTGCACCGATGGGGCGTGGATGACGGTGCGCGTGGTGAAGGACGTTCTGCTGGTGGTGCTGGACTTTGAAGGTCTTGGGTCCTTCGAGCGAACGGACCAAGAAGACGTGTTTCTGTCGGTGTTGAACGCGTCGCTGTCGATGTTCACGATCTTCCGGATGGAGATGCGGTTCGACAAGGACATCGACGGCCTCTTCACCAAGTTCCAGAAGGGCATCAATCTGCTCAAGAACGACGAGCGTCTGTTTTGCGGGACGCTGTACATGAGCGTGAAAGACGTGAACCCAAACGATCGCCACGGTGTCCTGTCGGAATTTCAGCGCAAGTTCCAGAAGTTGCTGACTGCAAACCGCGAGAGGAACTTCGTGACGGACATGTACTCTGGCCAACTGAAAATCAACTGCTCGCCTCCGCTTGGGACGTTGGGATACTACGAGTCCCTGCGTCATGCGCGACAACTGATCGAAAAGATTGTGGACAGCGACCCAGCGAGAGGCTTCAGAAGCGGCAACTCGTTCCACGACTGTATCCGCTTGGTGTTGGCTAAGATCTCGATTCTGGACTGGACGGCGGTCGACGAGAGCTCGCATCGGTTGGAGATGAACGACCTGAACCGGAAGCTACCTGGAGTTCTTCGCACTGGGTGTTTGATTCCAGTGGATGCCCAGACGAGGGAGGAGATCGTTCCTCGGTACCTCATGGAGTCCCTCCTGGACGGCGAGTTTGACTCGTTAACGCTGAGTTTAGACCAACTGAGCCACGACTACCCGGAATTCGCTGACTGCTGGGTGCGTGTGGACCAACTAGTGTCTTTGGATGGAATTGACGATGAAGACGTTGACTTTGGCCCCGCGTGCTGCATTCAAGCGAGTGGCAGCACCGATTCGATTCATCAGACGCTGCTCACCTTGTTCCAGCGCTTCTTGGCGCTGAGTTCGAAAGGAGCGCTCGAGAAGATCACGCCACTGGACTACGAGGCTTTTGACGCGATATTGGCGTTCCTCGTTCGTCGTCGAAAGGTGAAGGTGGCGCTGTGGGTGAAGCAGCTTCGGGGGCCCGAGCGGTTTCTGGACGAGTGGCCTTTGATTGAGCAAACGCACCTTTGTCGGTTCGAGATGCTCTTCAAGAGATGCCAACATGTGTGCTCTGAGTGCCAACTGCAGTGCATCCGTTCGGCCTGCCACTCGTTTGACGAGGAGCACGACTGCGGCATGAGTCACTCGTGCCGAAGTCTGTGTGAGTACTGCATCCGATGCGGCCAAGCAGGGAAGGAGATCCCGCCATGTGCCGCCAAGGCTGGGCACGAAGGGAGCTGTGATTGCGGGAAAGGCGACCACACCTGCGGGAGCCTGTGCTATCTGGCGAGCGCCTCCAACTGCGGACAGCTCTGCGTCTTGGTGGTGGGTCACAGCGGGGAGCACAAGTGTTCCGTGAAGCAGCACATGTGTGGCGTCGGGTGCAGCGCGACCAATTGCGGCGGGAAGTGCATTTTGAGCACTGAGAACGGGCACACGGTGCATAAATGCGCCGAGACTCAATGCAACCACGGATGTGAGATGGAGGGCTGCAAGGAGAGATGCGGCACGGCGAACCATTTTCACGACCAGTCGAACGTGGTCGCGATCTTCGCCGAGGAGAACGGGCAGCCACTGGGCGAAGGCACAGCGATGGACAATGGCGCTGGAGCTGTGAGCCACATGTGCAACACTCGCCACGCATGCACTGCGACGTGCGAGGCGGAAGGGATCTGCAACAAGTCGGTCCAAGTCTCCAGCAGCAAGTTCTCGGGATCGCGTGACACGTTTGACTTCCAGCTGAAGCAGATGGTTGGCGTCCGCAACAAGTGTGCGGTTATGCTGGAGTCTGGGCAGAAAACCCACGAGGGAGTCGCTCATTCGTGTGCGACGACTCACTCCTGTGATGCACGGTGCGTGGCTTGCGAGTACTACTGCGACAAGGTCTTTGGCCACGAGGGCGACCACGCAGCGGCCCACGGGAACATGCGCAACACGTACTTTGTCTCGCAAGACGAGGTCATCAACTGGCAGGCTCGCACGTACGCCCCAGGCGAGAAGGGGATTGCCGAAATGTGCCACATGTACTGCTCGTCGGCGGGGAGAGGCCACGCCCACTACCTGAAATGCGAGCGAGGAAGTGCCGCCGTTTGTGTGTACCGCTACTCTGGTGGCTCTGGGACCCAGCGTCGCCACTGCACGGGACTGATCGAGCCGCGGCCGAAGGAAGAGCTGGACGAGCTGCTGCACGAGGCGTACTGGAAGACGATCGGGTGGGAAGACCCGTGTCGGTCGGCGGCGGAACGTGCGCTCTTTGCCAAGTGTTCGTACTCGTGCAATGCTCCGGAGCACAAGCATCCGGGCAAATCGGCGTCGTGCTGCGACCTGGAGGCCTGGCATTCCCCCACCAGGTCTGTGGGGCGTGACAGCTTCTCGTATATCAACGGTCACCGGTTCACGTGCTCTCACACGGTCTCAACGGGCAAACTGCACCACCTCTTCGTGTTGGATTGCTCGGGCTCCATGCGGGGGAAACCGTGGTATCTGCTGGTGGAAGGAGTCCGCGCGTATCTGCGGAATCGCATAGACACCGACTCGAGAGAGGACGTGGTGTCGGTGGTGACGTTTGGGAACAAAGGCACGATCGAGTTCGAGCGCGCCCGCATCCAGAGCGCGGCAGGCCGCTTCCTTCCCTTCCGGGGCGGCGGCACGTTCTACGCAAACGGGTTGCAGCCCGCGAACGCCATCCTCTCGCGCGCCGACCTGTCCGTGTTCAAGCCTGTGCTGATTTTCTTCACGGACGGCCGCCCAGCCGACCGCAAGAAAGGACTCAAATTGGCTGCCGACATGCGAGAGCGCTTCGCCCCCTTCGGCCTGCGGTCGTTCGTGGTTGGCTACGGCCGAGTGAGCGACCTGGGCGTGGCGGAGATCGCGGAGGAGCTCGGCGGGACGGTGCACGAGTCGATCCCAGGCGCCGATCTGTGCGCGACGTTCTACTCGATCTCCCAGTCTCTTGGGGCGCGCGCGGGCCTTGTGCACGGCTCAGCCGCCTGAGGCCTCGGCGTTGGTGGCCATGTGCACCGCATTCCTTTGCATGCTGGCTGCTTGGAGGTCGGTCGACAAGGGAGTAACGACGTCAGAAAGATAAGGCTATCGCGTCAGAAGTTGGTGCAATGTGTCTTTGCATGTTTTGCCAAACGTTGACTCAAATCATGTGTTACTTGTTTTGCCGGAGGTTGGTACTATTTCTTCTCGACAGAAGTTGGAGCTATCAAGTCTACGCGTCGTCACGGTACGGACTCCTTGGCGCCAAATCAAAGCAAAGCGCCCAAACGCCAAACGCCAAACGCCAAACGCCAACGCCTCCGTTCAGATCGCGATGCTGTGGGTGGACAAGTACCGGCCGACGGCGCTGGAGGAGCTGGACTTCCACCCGGAGGTGACGAAGCGGCTGGGCAACCTGGCGAGCGCCCCCGACCTGCCGCATCTACTCGTGTACGGGCCGTCGGGCGCCGGCAAGAAGACGCGCGTCATGGCGCTTCTGCGCGCGCTGTACGGCGACGGCGCGCTCAAGCTGCGGTTGGAGCACAAGTCGTTCAAGGTGCCGAACCGCTCCACGAAAGTGGAGGTGACGACGGTGGCGTCCAACTTCCACATCGAGCTGAACCCGTCGGACGCGGGCTCCAGCGACCGCCTCGTGGTACAGCAGCTGCTCAAGGAGATCGCGCAGTACCATCTGGCGGACGCCAACGCGCGCCGGCCCTTCAAGACGGTTGTGCTCACGGAGGTGGATCGGCTCAGCAGAGGCGCGCAGCACGCACTGCGACGCACCATGGAGCAGCACACGGCCACCTGCCGCCTCGTGCTGCTCTGCGACAGTCCGTCCAAGGTCATCGACCCGCTGCGCAGTCGCTGTCTGGGCGTGCGCGTGGCCGCGCCTTCCACCGACGAGATCTGCGCCGTGCTGCAGGGCGTCTGCTCCAAGGAGGGCCTCGACTACTGCGCACCGCTGGGCCGCGAGATCGCCGCCAAGAGCGAGCGCAACCTGCGCCGCGCGCTGCTCATGCTCGAGACTTGCCGCGTGCAAAAGTGCGTGCTTGAAGGATGGTGTCTGCCTGCTGCCTGCTAGTCGGGACTGTCCAAACTGACTGACGATCTCTGTGTCTCTTGCCTTGTGGCAGCTACCCCTTCTCGCCAGACCAGCAGATCCAGCTGCCTGCCTGGGAGGACTACGTCTGCACACTGGCCAAGGTGGTGCTGCAAGAGCAGTCTCCGGCCGGGTAAGGAAGGAGGCGTCCTCCCCCGTCTTGGTGGCTTTGTGTGGTGTCTCGCCGTTGCTAACACTCCGTTTGGTTGTGTTGTGGCTCGTTCTGCGTACATGCGCAGACTGCTGAAGGCGCGCGAGATGATCTACGAGCTCCTCTCCAACTGCGTGCCGTCCGAGGTGATCCTCAAGGTGCTCTGCCGCGAGCTCATGGCGCGGCTGGACGACGACCTCAAGCACGAGCTGGTGCACTGGGCCGCCTACTACGAGCACCGCATGCAGCGCGGCTCCAAGGACATTTTCCACTTCGAGGCCTTCCTGGCCAAGTTCATGACGCTCTACAAGAAGTTCCTGCTCGACTTGTACATGTAGCGGCCACAAGGCGGCAAACGAAATAGTACTTACGGCCCTGCTGCGTCCCATTTGAAGTGTCGCAATTGCCGTGAGAAAAGGTCACACAGAGTTCAAATGTGGCAGGTGGTGCTCGCCCGGTTCGAGGCGATCCGGGAGTTCCTCTCGGCCGACGAGCGGCAGCTGGTGCGGACTGCGCTCTTCGGCTGCGAGTCCTCGCGGGGAGACGCGGCCGACGGGTCCACGAGCGCCAGCGGCAGCGCGGGGCCAGCCGTTGAGGCAACCGCAAGTCAGGGTAGCACAGAGGCAGCAGGCGGCGATTCTGCGCATTTGCAGCGGTGAGGCGCCTGCCGGTTGGTGGCCAGCAAGACACTTCGAACTCACTCGCTCTGTCTGTCGATCGATCTGGCCAGATGGAAGCAGTGGAAGCTGGAGGGCGCGCAGATCGAGCGGCTCACGGCGACTGCGGCCGGGCCAGGAGCGGACGGCGCACTGCGCGCTCTCGAGGCGACGGTGGCGAACCTGCGCTTCTTCGCGCGCGGGAAGCGCGGCGTGCTGTTCGCCGGCGAGATGCGCGCCACCGACTTGCCCGTGGTCGCCAAGTTCGCGGCCGACGCGACGAGCGCCGGCTCCGTGACGCTGGAGGCGCGCTGGCTTCGCGTGATGAACCGCATGGGCATCGGTGCTCAACTGCTGGGCGCCGGACCGGGCTGGTTCCTCTGCGAACGTCTCGACGGCAGAAACGTTGTGGAATTCCTTAGCGCGAGCGACGACACGGCCACTCGTGCGAACGCCCTGTGGGTCGTGCGGGAGATGCTGTGCCAGGTCTCTCTCTGGCTCTTGCGGGTGGGATGAAGGAGAAGTGTCGGTGCTGACTTGTGCTATTGGCTTGGGTCGGTTGGTGGACGTGCAGTGCTTTGCTATGGACCTCATGCGAGTGAACAAGGAGGAGATGACGCACCCGCATCGCCACATCCTCATCCACCGCTCTTCGCAGAGCTCTGAGCGATGGAGATGCACGTTCGTCGACTTTGAAAAATGCTCGACCACCAAGAAACCCAAGAACGTGACGCAGCTGTGTCAGGTAGAGCCGTCGCTGTGGCAATGAACAGCAGACTTGGTTCACTTCCTCTAACGGTTGCCATCCCTGTCGTATTGACTCGTATTAGTTCCTGAGCTCCCCGCGGATGGTGGGGCTACTGGCGAGCAAACGCGTGAGTTGCGACGTCCCGAGACTGCGGCAGTGCACGAAGCGCTACAAGCAGCGGATTTCCACGCAGACGTTTGGCGACGTCATGCGCGTCTTCGGTTTGTGAGTTGCTCGCCAGCTAGCAACCGCAGGCAAGAGGGGACAGTCAAGACTATCAGAAGGGAGAACGTTAGAGGTAGCCGTGCGTCTTTCAGATGGAAAGACCACTAGCCGTTTCTCCTTTCCTCACTCCTCGTCGTGCATGTTGAGACCGCCGTTGGAGCTGTGTCCGGAAGTGAGGCACCTCGTTCGATCTCATTTTTGGATTTGCTGAGTCAGAACGCAACCGACGAGGGCTGGGGATGACGACCCGCAAGTCGCGCTATTGGCGCGCGTTTCTGTACGAGCTGCTGGCTACGGAGGGCGGCCAGACCCCGCACGATGGCGCGTGCGTCTTCACGCTCGCAGGGCGTGAGGAGTACCGCGAGGGCTGCTTCCAGCCGTTGGCCATCGACCCCGCGCCGATCTTGGCGCTCTTCGACCAGCTGACGCGGCAGGCAGTGCTGGAAGAGCGCGGCGCCCACCGGCAGAAATCCGAGTGCACCGACGGGATCGTGTCGTGGCCTCCCGCGCTCCGCATCGGCGCCAGCGTCTTCCACGTTGTGAGCGCCTCCTTCACCAGCGTCTGCGCCGTGGCGCCGGGGGGAACGCGCGGACTGATCGCCGAGAAACTGCCATTTGGGGTGCTGCTCGTGCGCTTCAGCGCGCCCCGGACGCTGGAGGAAGTCTACACTCACGTGGATGGCCGGTGCGCAGTCTTAAGGCGGTGAATAGCAGGAGCTACTCCCGGTACACCCACGAAGCAGCAAGCAGCAAGCAACAAGTTGCGCATGATGTCTCTCGTCTTCCTGTCCGCACATCTCATTTCCAGCCAATCAGGAGAGAAAATGCCTCTTTCCGCATCTTTTCTACCAATGAGAAGGCCCAACGCTCCAGGCACTGCGCGAAATCTTGCCATTTGAGAAAGCAGCCAGCCGCCATGTACTTCTGCGCGGCCTGCGACGTGTATGTGCGGGACTCGAGCGCTTCGGAGCACGACCAGACGACGGCGCATCTGCTGTCGGTCTCCAAGGCGCCGTCGGTCCGCAGAGGTGCGGCGTGTCCGAGCTCTGCGTGTCTAATATCCCCTCCCTCCGCTGACTGCCTGTGTGCTTCTCTGTTGTAGTTTGGCTGCCCGAGACCAACCGCGGCTTCCAGATGCTGCAGAGCATGGGGTGGCGACAAGACACCGGTTTGGGCCCCGCCGGCGACGGGAGAGTGACGCCCGTGGCTACGACGCTCAAGACCGACCGCGCAGGCATCGGCGCGCAGGCCACCGCGAAACAGACCCGTGTCACGCACTTCCCAGCGCACGACGAGCAGCAGGCGCTTGCGGCTCCCGACGGACGAAGTGACGCGCAGCGCATGCAAGAGCGACTCGCCCGCAAACGAAAGCAGCAATCACAACAGCAGACGCAGACGCAGACGCAGCGGAAGACGCAGAGGCAACAGGAGCAGCAGCGAGACCGCGCCATCGGCCACGAGCTGTACGCCGAGGGGTTGGAGGGCTACGAGCAGTTTCTGCGGTAAGGCGGCACGAGAGGGACGCAGAGGAATGCGTATGTGTATTACGCAAGAACCAAACACGACTGCAACGAAAGAAGGCAGACACAAGGGGGCGCTTGTTCACTCGACACGCGGCTACAGCATGGCTCTGGCGGGTGACGACGCCAGAACTGCTGGTGGCTCTCTCTCGGATAACGCGGCAGTCGCTGCGAACTTGTCACCGTCGGACGCCAGGACAATCCGCTTGAACAGCTGGACGACGTCTTCGCGGCAGTCGACGCTGTCACCCATGACGGCAAACACCAAGCTTTCATGCGTGCAATTGCTGACCTCGCAGTAGGCGGCAGCTTGTCCCGCTTCTTTCTAAAGGTCCGCAGCACGATCAGCGTTTGACCGAAGGGAGCCAACATTCACTTCCATCCATTTGCTCAGGCGGCCGTACCAGATTGGAGACGAGCTTCTTGGAAGAACTCGGAGGCACCACCTAGATACATAGACCCAGCACGAAAGATACACTCGGATCAAGAACGCAAGGGCCGCACATGCACGCAGCAGCGCCGAGATGACCAAGCCGGGGGTCTCGTACTGCATCGTCCTCTCCGTGGAGGAGGAAAAAGGGGGGAAGAGAAAAAACTGTAGAGGGACAAACCACAAGTGTTAGACGGCAACTCCCCCAGGGATAACGCAAGCGAACGGCACGCTACCCGTGTCTTTAGCATCTGCGATGAGAGCAGTGGGGCTGCGCTTCGTGAAGTTGCTCATCCCCAGCATGGCAGGCTTCATGGACGAAATGTCGTGCACACCTGTCAACATCACACAGCCCCAAAGCCAGGTAGTCCGAGTGAAATCACTTCACACTGGCGAGAGAGACGGAAAAGCAAGCATGCGTACCGTTGAACGGGCCGACCACACGCTCGCTCTCGAAGACGTAGTGGTCGGAGATGTCGTAGGGACCCGCGAGTCCGATAAACCCTTTCACATGGTTCGCAATCTCCTTCTCCTTCACAATCTGCGTCTCCAACACAGTCAATCGTCAGTGGTGTCTCTGGTAATGAGGCGAAAGCAATCTTCCAAACTAGACCAGCACGCCAGACCAAACAGCACCTTTGGGTCTTTCGAAGCAAGGCGGAGCGCCGAATCAATAAGCGCCAGCGCGCCAACGTGCCCGCCAGAAGAGTGGCCGCTTAGAAAGAGGTTGCTGCTGTCTCCACCGAATGCGCCGCAGTTCGCAGCGACCCAGAAAACCTAAAGCAGAGGAAACGGCACGCATGCAAATGACGTCACAACGCTGCATCCTTTGTCTATCGAGAGTTCCTCCACAGAAGAGAAGTGAATCGTACGGCGTTTTCGACGTCCTCGACCATGTCAACCACTGAGCCCGTGGGGAATGTCCGGTAGTTGATCACTGCGACCAGGAGACCCTGCGTGGCTAGGTACTCTCCCACCAGACCGTATTGCCACTTGTGGCCAAATGACCAGGCCCCACCATGCACGAATACTAGCACGGGCTTCAATCCTCCAGCAGCTCTCCCGTCGCCGACATGGACACCGTAGAGATCGACAGTGTTGCGTTCGTGAGGGCCGTACGCGCAGTTTTCTCTGGCGTCGCACGGCTTCAGCACCAGCAGACGCCCGATCCGCGCCGCCAGCAACGGCTTCACTAGGCACAGCAGATACTCCGAGCTGGAGATCAGCTGCGCCACGAACGTGTACCGGAGCGCCGCCTGAACGTGCGCCCCCAGCGCCAATCGGTCGTCGTGCAGCTGCAGCAGAGCGTGCTGCTGGGAGAGACTGCGCCCAGTGGTCCGGAGGTACAGCGCGAGGCACACGAGCAGCGCCAGGCGTCTCTTCGGCTGGGGTGCCAGCCACACGAGCAGCGACTGGGAGCTCCCCATGCTGAGAGAGAGAAGGTGATTACCAGTGCAGCGTGGACTTCTCTTACTAATCTAGCCGGTAAATTTGAGCAATTTACAAGGCATGAGCCATCATGAAATTTATTTTATTATGGTTTATTACTGTTTAATTACCAAACATCCGACGATGAGAGGGTAATTTATTTCTCCCATTTCGCTCCCAGGGTCGCGCTAAAGGCCCATCAGGTGAAGCAAAGCACGTCATTTCGCGCAAATTTTGGCGCCAGATCCCACCCAACACACTTACACTTTGATCACTTTGCGTTATAACCCGCCATCGTCGTGCTCTCTTTCAGCCAAGTCTTCGACTCAATAAGAAGCGACGAAGC
>MBAC02011069.1:0-22722 GCA_001712635.2 Nothophytophthora sp. Chile5
AAAGCCATCGCGTGTAGGGATCTGCTACGATTATTTTGGTAGCGTTTGTGCATTGTTTGTCAGGCCTGATCAAAGATGCGTGCGAATCATTTTTGCAGTCGCGCCATGAAGGTTCGCTTAGTCAATCATGTTTGCCTTTGCTTTCGTGTGCCTCAAACAAACATAAAATATCTATCGTGCAAATCGAAGGAAGTTGCCTATCATACTGCCAGAACAATCTATATCCACGCTATCATAATGTGGTCGTCCTATCAACTCGAAAGATCATAAATATCTCTCGTCTGCTTGAACTCAAACTGGTCAGCAATTCCACCACGTAGTCTCGTGCGTGTTTGTCACTCGCACATCTTGCTTCACTTTAATCAACCCACATTGTGCTATTATCGAACTGAACAAAGCCTAAACATATTAGCGCATTTTGTCGAAGAAGGAGATTATATTATATTTGGATTAATCCGTTTATCCACTTCATTTAGACCCAATCGCTGGGTTTAAACAAAATGGGATGAACCCGCCGCAAATATTCCCGCGACAATCGGGATCTCGTGTTGTGTGGCTGCGTGTGGATGGAGAAGGCCACACAGAGGACGGCATTCACATGACACGCGTTGGCTTGGCTAAATGTTCTTCAATCGCCGCCTATAATTTCGTGTACGGTCTGCCTTTATCCGTTTCCTTGCTGCCACATACCGGCACAAAGCACCGAGTTCACTATCGCATCCGTCGAAATGAACTTCAACTGCACTACTCACTTTATAAACGCTCATGTGTATATCCATCAAATTGCTTATACTATCCACGCGACAACGCAGGTCTCACGTTATCTGGCTGCGTGTGAAGGTCACATAGAGGACGGCATCGACATGAACGTGCCCAGGAAGGGGTAGCCAACCGGCACGACTGCTCTTACGTGGCTAAATGCAATACGATCACCGCCTTTTATTTCATTTTCGTTCTATCTGCACCTGAATGCAAACACAAAGCTCCAAATACACTATCGCGTTCGTCGAAGTGCGCTTCAACAACACAAAATAAAGCTAACACGTTGATATATCCTTACGCGTGGCCATTGGCTCGGCTTAGCTCGGCTCGGCTAGATCCGTTAGTCAGTCACTTCGTTTGTCCTCCCAACCTTAATATTTGCAGCAATGATCAAATTTCACAGGTGAAATGGTGGGTTGCTAAAGTTAGCAAATTACTCTAACATGGTACTATCAATTTTCAGCAAATGAAAGTGTCGCATCAGGCGTATTTTGAGCGAATCAAATATCGTGATGCGCTTGAATGTGCACGTTTTGTCGACCAATTGCAGATCGTTTGAACCAACATTCGTCGTTTTCTCTACGATGCATTATTAGCCAATGGCAACATTGCTTTGACTCGTTTTGGCCAATGGATTTGGGTAATTAGCGTTACGATTTCAGCGACGACGTACGTACATACCGACCAACATACCGACCGACAGACAGACCCGCGCACTAGTTGTTTAGGATGTGACAGTACCAGTAACTCAATCCACCAACTCCGCAGCCATGGAGGCCACGCCCTCCGTGGGACCGCTCGAGGAGGCGCATGCCATTGCCCAGCCCTCTGCGAAGGCGTCCACGCCGCCTCCCGCCCCCGCCCTATCCTCGCTCCCTGCCGCTCAGCAGCACGAGGCTTCACTTCCGTCGACGAGAGCGTCGTCCGCCGGCTTCAGGAAGCTCCGAGAGCAGCTGATGGCCAAGAGGTTCAAGAATCACGACAACTTCCCGGTAAAGCGATCTATGCTGTAACACAGTACTGCACGTGTATACTTCCTGGGACATTGTAACACGGAACTTGGAACTTGTTACCGATGGCGAATAGATCGCGGTGGACGTCGTGCCTGGCATGTTCATCGGCACCTACGGCGCTGCCAACAACTTCCAAGCGCTGCAGATCTCGGGCATCACGCACATCCTCTGCGTGTCGCCTTCGCTAAGGCTTCAGTACGTGCGACCATCCTCGTCCTGCTGTAGCAAGGCAGTTGACAGTGTTACGTGTTCGCAATGCCTCCAGGTTTCCGGAACACTTTTCCTACTTGCGGCTCGCGGTAGCCGACGTCAACTCGGCACGTATCTCCGAGGTGTTCGCCGAGGCACTGGCCTTCATCGACAGGTTGGACTCTCGAGCGGTGTTGGCACTGAAACTCGGATTGTTCACAGCCCTGCTACAGTTCCAGTTACGTCGACTCACGCCCTACTGCGCTGTGCCAACTACAGCGCGCTGGCGACGGGCGGGAAGGTGCTGGTGCACTGCTTCATGGGGCGCTCCAGGTCTGCGACCATCGTCCTCGCGTATCTGGTCGCGCGCCGAGGCCTGGCGCTCTCCGAGGCGCTTCGAGAGCTGCGTCGCGTGCGCCCGCAGGCCCAGCCGAACACTGGCTTCTACAAGGAGCTGCTCGCCTTGGAGGCGCAGCAGAAGGAGCAGCCGGAAGTGTAGGCCGGCCGTTGTGTTGAGGCGAAGGTCTTTGGCACCAAAGCCAGCAGTCGAACGGGGCCACGACTCCACAAAGCACCGAGATTCGAGCGCCATTGAGTAAAAGCTTGCTAGTGCCTGTGGAAACCGCTAGCGTGCTGGAAATAGCAGCGAAGAAGCTGGCGCGAACTTGCTGGCTGTGCGATGGGGCTCCTGCGTGGGGAAATGGCTGCGTCGCGTACAGTCGCATCGAAACGGACCTGTCGGCATTGACAAACAAGCGAGAAGGCACCGGCAAGGGGGGCACAAATCTCGCACTCTTGGTTTCGACGAGTGTCGTTGCGTGTTGCGATGGAACAGCCTCCCGTTGACCGCTGCATGACCTTCCCGCTGCGAAACGGAGCTGTCACACGTCTCCTCACTAGCTGTCGTGGCGGATTCGTCCCATCTCGGGAGTGCTGGGCTTGTGCAGCCCTCCTCAAAGTCCCGAGGAAACGATCGGAGACCCCAATCACGCTGCCTGCTCCATAGACAGCTCGCCTGTCCGTTGAGACTCGCCACCTCTCCGCTCATTCCCCAACACTCGGCCAATCTCTCAAGGCAGCGAGCAGCGCTTCGAGCTTCATCCAGCCATGTTTCGCCATCACGGAGGCAGCGACCACGGCTCCAGCGGCTTCTGTGCCAAGACGGCAGACGTGGCGAGTGTGCTCGACGATGTCCCGCTGCAAGGCCAAGAGACTCCGGAGGACCAGCCGCTCGTGGTGGCCAAGGCCGCGCCGGCGCCGGCCAAGATCCTGTTCTTGGACGGCGTCCGTGGCTTAGCAGCCATCTTGGTGGTGACGCAGCACTCGGGCGAGTACCTGCACGACCTGGACCTGGGCGCCTGCGCCGTGGACGCGTTCTTCGTGCTGTCGTCCTTCCTGCTGACCATGCTCTTCCTCAAGAAGAGCAGTCGCCTGCTGGCCCAGCACGCCAGCTACCGCAAGTGGACCTTCGCCCTGGCCGACTACTTCTCCAAGCGCTTCTTCCGAGTCTACCCGCTCTTCGCCACGGTAGCAGTCGTGCTATGGCTACTGCCGTTCGAAGCCAAGCACCACTACTACCTCGTGAAGGAGCCCGGGCAGTTCGACCTCTTCAAGGTGCTGACCTTCGCCTTCCCACAGCGCTACTTCGTGTTCTGGACGCTGCCGCTCGAGATCTCGTACTACTTCTTCATCCCCGTCTTCGTCCTGGCTGTGCTGAAGCTGCGGCGCTTCTGGTGGGCGCCTCTGCTCCCCTTGTACGCCTGGGTCGTCTACGAAGGCTGGAACAACCACCGCTCGAGCCACTCGCCGCTCCGCCCCCACTTCCCCACCTTCCTGGCTGGCTCGATGGCTGCGGTGCTCTTCGTGAAGCTGGACGCGTGGATCAAAACCTCCGGCTTCGAGTTCCGCCGATGGCACAAGGTCGCGGTCCGAAGCGTCGAGTACCTCGCGATCGCCCTGCTGCTCAGCGTGTGCTTCCGTCGGAACGTGAACGAAGGAGAGCAGCCCGAGCCCAGCCTCTTTTTCTACTGGGTCCACGAGAACATTGCGCCCACGACGCCGGGCTTCCCGTTCATCAGCGTCCTCCTGACGCTCTTGATCGTGATTGAGCTGCTGCTGCCGTCCTGCGTGGCCGCCATCTTCGAGTGGAACGTGCTGCGCTACTGGGGCAAGATCAGCTTCTCCGTCTACCTGCTGCACAGCTTCGTGGTCTTCTCGGACGTGGTGGACCACACGCCCCACTTGTACTACGACCGCCTGGCGGCTCGCTTCGGCTTGATCCTGCTGCTGGCCACCACGTCCTACCACTTGGTGGAGTACCCGTCGCAGCTGCTGGCTCAGAAGATCACGCGGACGCTGGCAGATCTCGAAGCCAGCAGCTCCAGCGGCCTGCGCTTCAGCTTCGAGGGCAAGCGGCGCTTCTTCCGAGCCCAGCACCCCACACAAATCGCTTAGAGATAGAGAAATGCATTGAAATACACGGCTACAATCCAGTCCAGTCGGACGTTCGACGAGCTCAGCGTCGTTTGGCTAGCGCCACCGCCGTGGCCACTGCCAGGCCACCGACTGCCAAGGCCAGCAACGGCGAGTAGGCCGCGTACTTCTGCGGCAGCCCGAGCCACTGCGCGAAGACGCCGTTGAAGTCGCGCGAATACCGCGCTCCGGCCTGCTTCTCAGCGTCCTGGGCGCTCTCCAGGTCTCGCTGGATCATCTTGGCGGCGATCGGATGGTACAGCGGCTTGCAGGTCGCGAAGAGGACGGCGGCGCGTCGGACGCCCAGCGCCGCACATAAGTCCCGGAACAGCGGCCGCACGAACTTCATACGCCCTTGCTCCTTCAGGAACTCCACGGCGCGATCCAACACGCGCAGGTCCTGGGAGCGCAGCGCCAACGTGAACCAGCGGAAACGCAGCTCCGAGTTGTGCGTGGTGCTCAAGTGGCGGTGCGCGAAGGCGTCGATGGCGTCCAGATGGGCGGCCGACAGCTTCCCGCAGGAGCCTCCAGTCTGCAGCAGCAGCAGCGTGTCCAGCAGCAGGATCCAGAGCGTGGCCGGCCACTTCCTCAGCACGTTCGGGTTCACGACGCTCGTCCACTCGTCAGCATCGCGACTCGTCATCATCAGCTCGCCCAGCGCCCGCGTTTGGCTGGTCAGCGTCGTGTCGAAGTGGTTGGCGATCAGCGGCATCCCTGGCGAATGGAACCAGCCGTCCCAGTCGATCTGACGCAGCGCCTCGGGCTTCTCCGCGAAGTACCGCTCGAAGAAGCCGCGGAACTCGGCCGACGTGACCGTCTTGAACTTGAACTCCTGGATGTAGGCTTGGGCAAACGCGTCGAAGACCTCGGCGCCGCCCACCACAGTCGACAGGAAGTGCAGGAAGTTGAAGCCCTTCTCGTACGGCACACGCGAGAACACGTCGTCCGGGTCCACGCCGTCGGAGTCCGGCACCAAGGCCGTGTATGGATGCGTGGGCCCGAAGGCCTGCACGGCCTCGACCAGGCCGCGCAGCCCCATGGTGGCCTTGAGGTCGTACGTCTTGGGGTCGTTCTGGATCTTGGCCACGATCTTGCGCTCCAGCCAGACCGTCCAGCCTTCGTTGAGCCAGAAATCCTTCCACGTGGCGTTGGTCACCAGGTTCCCCGTCCAGGAATGCGCGATCTCGTGGGCCACCACGTCGGCCAGAGAGCGATCCCCAGCCAGCAGCGTGGGGGTCACGAAGGTCAGACACGGGTTCTCCATGCCGCCGTACGGGAACGATGGCGGCAAGCACACGAGGTCGTAGCGCTTCCACACGTACGGCTGGCCCGTGATCTCCTCCGCCTGCTTCAGGAAGGCCTCGGTCTGTGCGAACTCGTGTGCCGCCCGCGTCACCACACGAGGCTCGGCCCACACGCGACTGCGAGGACTGAGCTCCACACTGTCCAGTTCCCCCGCTGCGATGGCCAGCAAGTACGCCGGAATGGGCACTTCTTGGCGGAAGCTCAGCTTCTTCGTGGCTTCGCGAGCGTTGCGTTTGACGTGGCCGTGCGCGATCGCACTGAGCAGACACGTGCACCACTCCGGGACGGTGACAGTGGCCGCGTACGTGAATTTGCAGCTGGGTGTGTCCGGACACGGCAGGATGCTCCGCGCGTGGATGGCTTGGCACTGCGTGAACAGGAACGGATGCACCTTCCCGGCCGTGAGCAACGGCGCCAGCCATTGCAGGCCGCTGGACGCCGCCGTCGTGGTGTACGCCACACGAACGGACGTCGAGTGGCTGGCGATGGGGATCGTCAAGGCGCGGCCGAAGACCGCGTGCTCCTCGTCCGCCAGTGAGAACGACGCGGCTTGGCCGTCGACCGTCGCGGCCTCGATGACCAGGTGGTGCGTGTCCAGCACCACCACGGGCGAGGGGGAGGCGCCCTCGTAGGCGACGCTGAAGTCCACGGAGCCGCGCAGCTGCTGCGCCTCGAAGTCGATGGCCAGCGTCCACTGCAAGTGGCTGAAGCGCACGGCGTCCAGGTTCGCGTAGGAGTGCGAGCGCAGCGCTGGCGTCGGGGTCGCCATGCTCGATTGCTTGTGGCGTGTTGGATCGCTGCGGGAATGGTATGGTGGTGCTGCGTGAGTACAAAGCCTCGATGGAGATTAGCGAGCAAACTCAAATAACGGAGAGGAGACAAAGAACAGATGCGGCGGGGAGAAACGGTCTCCCTGCCAAAAGGAATATCGTGACGGATACTGGTACAAATACCGGCTCAGATAAACCGGTAGTCGGTCCAGTACTTGCATCGGTACTGATGTGTCAGGTTGGTGCTAAACTGCCAATACCTGCCATCGCTGCGCATGGACTCGATGAAGCGGAAGTTCATGGATCAGCGGTCTCTTTGCGCGCATGGCAATGGCTTCCAGACCAGGTGTGAGGCTCGCTCTGTGGGTTGACCCACTTCATCCAGATTTTGCTATTCGTTCTGCTCTTTTGGCAAAGTTCGGGAGGCGTCGAAGCGACAGGCGAAGTCCAGGTCCTCTCTGTAGCAAGGCGTGGAGTGATGCAGCTTAACGGTAGGCTTTCTAGAGAGCGAAGAATGCACGAAAGGGCCCCTCTGCTTCATCTCCAGGTCTGGGTTTCTGTTGTCGAGCGTAGCAGTGGAAGTATCAGCGATGCGCTGCCACGGCTAGCTCCTTCTCGTTCGAGTCAAAACGTTGGAGTCATCGCCAGTGTTGCCATTGGATGTCTCGCTGTAGCGCTGGCAATTGGACTAGGTGTATAGACGCCGCTCTTCGGTGAACCGCATGGCGATTCTCGTTCTGAATCAACGAGAATGCATAGAGGCCATCGCTTCCCAACCAGCAAGCAGCAAAGGCCAGTCGGTCTTGCTTCACGATTGGGTGGGTCAAGGGACGAGGCACCGAGCGGACAGAACCGTCTGTGTGACGACGATATCATCACGGCTGCACGGATCTCACGCGACATGCTGCAGCTCCTGACGCTCCTGAGTCGCGGCGCCTTTGGAGAGGTGTATCTCGGGTTCTTCGACGGCCAGCAAGTTGCCATCAAGACGCTGATTCCGGAAACACGCAAGAGCATTCGCCACGTCAACGCCTTCTAGACCGAGGCAAAGTTCACTGCCACTATGGAACATCCACATATCGTGTGATTCCTTGGTGTGGCGTGGGACGCACTAACAGATCCGTGTGTGGTGCTGGAATGCATGGACGGCGGAGACCTCCAGGCGTTCCTCAACGACGGTCAAGTGATCGATTACCCCGTGGGTTTCAATCGCAACAAGACGAAGATCTCACTGCATGCGTGCCACGCACTCGCGTATCTGCATTCGCTAGCACCGCCTGTGATTCTTCGCGAGTTGAAGCCCGCAACACCCTCTTGACTCGTGCCTCAGAGGCGAAACTGACGATTTCGGCACTTCAAGTGAGCGAATCGCCGAAACGATGATGCTGGCGTGGGGTCGCCGCTTTGGATGGCGCCTGAGGGCGAGAGGTATGACAACAAGACCGATGTGTTCGCGATTGGTGTCGTGTTACCCGAGCTGAACGCTCAGGTGAAACAACAGAGCCAACTGTTGGACACCGCAGGATGACGATGGGGAAACTGCATGTAAGGTCCGAGGCATGTCCGAAGGCCATTAAAGAGCTCGGGCGGGCGTGTGTGGCTGTGGATCCAAGCGAGCGCTCGACTGCCGCTGAAGCGCTGCATAAGCTCCAGGTCATGAGATACGATAGAGAGTTGGCTAGATCAACGTGGACTCTGGATGGTAACGGCCTCCATGAACGGAGTCCACCAGCGATTGATTGGCAGTTGGCGAGCATTTGATGGAGAGAGAAGGAAGGAATCCAGGTCGGCCTGCGTCAATCTTGACAGGATTCTTCGTGGTAAGCATGCGGCGTCGAGCGCCAGCAGCTCCAGCAGAAACGAAGCAGCGACACCAACGGAGCTCTTCGATGATGTCAACTTCGTTCAACTTGAATGTTGAGTTTCGCTTGCGCAACTTGATTGGCCAGAATTTGATTTGTTTGTCGATGATTGGCCAATCATGTGTGGTGCGGAATAGACCAAAAACGCTGGTCAAAATTGGACCGGTACTAATTTTAGTACTTGCCAAAATTTGCAGTTCAACATGGAAAAAAAGCGCTGAGGTGTTGCCACGTGGATCTCTGGCCGGGGTGGAAGTTCCATGTTTTGGCCTCTGCGGTGCGGATCCTTCGAACTTTTATCGTCTGCCCTCAAGAGCCCAGCCTGTCCGACAGGCGCCCGTAACTGTGTGCATTGGGCAGCGTTGAACATGTCGGCCAGCCCATTTGAGGGCTCCAGACTCAACCAGTTCATGCAGATCGATAACCGCTCTTTCCTCTTTCGTCATGTTAATACATGTACACGGACGCGAGGGAATCTGCCGCAAGATTTGCCGGTGCGGAAAGCAATCGATGCAAATCAGCGAACGCCCTCTGCTGCTCTCCCTACTCATCCCATCTCAAATTTCAGCATGCAACGAGTTGGCTGCCGAATCTGCACAGCATGCCACGTACAGTTGCACATGTATTATACTAGTACTGTATCACATTCGACGTGTCCTGTCGGCGCGAACGAGCAGCGCTCTTGCTGGAGCGCTGACCAGCGTTTGCATCTGCATTTGCATTGCCATATGCTTATCGACATGAGTCCTGAGATCGCATCTGCTGGGTTAACTCATTTGGCTACTCTATGGGTATCCTGTGGCACGATGAGCGTCATGGCAAGAGATAGCGCGAGAAGGCAACTTTGATTGCGATTGGCATCCAGCCAGGTCTGGCTCAGACTGTCTTCCGCCCTTGGGGGCCCTGTCGCTCTTGCCCTTGATTCATCAGTTCTTGTGTGGCACGATAGAACGTCTGTTGCACCACAAGGATACGGCGTTTAACTTTCTGACCATTTCAGCTATTCGACCAGCACGACATCGTGCCAAACCTCATGCATCAACTTATACTGTTGCCACCCAAACACAATTGTCGTACTGGGTGCATAGCAGAAGATGTCAGGTTTTATCGTGGTGCTCGGTGGGAGTTTTTGTTTACAATTCTCTCAAAAGTGCGATTTAACTCTACAATATCATACCCCTCCCAAGTCGACGACACGAGTTTTCGTTTTGACTTGAACGCACCTGCTACATAGCATACCCTTCAAATACTGGACAAGTTGAAGTCGTTGACACTCGTGGTCCGCCCCCATCCCCCACCCCTGGAGGATCCGCTCACCCATCTGGGCAAAGCGGCATCCCGCACGCAACGACGCCTGGGCCAAACAAACTTTGGCAGCACCACGCCCCGTCGCTTTAGGCCAGTCCAAAGTCCTCGAGGCGAGGTGGGCACCTTCCATCATCGCACGGCAGTCGCCAGCCACACACTCCATGCAAGGAAATCGAACAATAGGGGTCTAAAGCGAGTGTACATGCGCCTCAATCAATCGGCCCACCCCTGGTCGCCGCCAGATAAGGCGCAACTGCCGGTTAAAACCACTCGAAAGGAAACGATCTGGCTGGATGCGGCCTCGCCCTCTCGCAGTTCCCTTTCCGCCCGCGCCCCAGGCCTGCCCACTTGGCAATTTGCCAGCAAGAGCGCGCGTCAATTAGCATCCTTTCGTTTGGCGCCTGGCGGTGATGGCGTTCTTCGGCCCCAAGAAGACCAAGGAGGAGAAGGCGCACGCCCAGCGCGACAAGCAGCGGCTCAAGGAGCTGCAGCAAGAGGCCAAGGCGCAGAAGAAGCGCGCGGCCGCGGCACAGAAGGCGCGCCAAGCGCAGGAAAAGCGTGTGGTCAAGGATGCTAAGCGCCAGGAGAAGCTTGTGGCCGCGCAACGTAAGGAGGAGCGCCAGCAGTTGAAGCGTGAGGAGAAGCGCGAGCAAAAGCAGTTGCGGGTGGCGCAAAAAGAGGCCAAAAAGACTCGTCGACTGACGGTGCAACTCGCCCGGAAGGCTACGAAATCGCGTCAGAGGATGGCGCGGCTCGCGCGCAAGGCTGACAAGAAGCGCAAACGTCAACGCAAGAAACAACTGCGGCGAGCGCGCCGTGATACTGCGACTGCTAGCGTTGCGGAGGTCGATCTTGAGACGATGGAGGCGGTTGCGGCGACGGAGCCACCACCATTTACGAAGCGCTCGAGCTGTTACGTCTGCGGGAAGGGGTTCCAGCGTGCGCTGCACCGCCGCCGTCACCACTGCCGTCACTGCCGCGAAAGCTGCTGCCTCCAATGTGTGAGTCGCACGCGACGTCCAGTGCCTCTGCACGGGCTCATGAAACCCCAGAAGGTGTGTGTCGTGTGTGAATGTCTCGTGTTCAACAATGAGAGCGCCGACGCTCAGCCGCGAGATCCTGCGGAAGCGCTTGCCGTGTTGGCGGCCAGCGGCCAAGGCCGTCGTGCAGCCACTTCGACTCGCCGACCCAACTCGGCACCGTTGCCGCCCACTGCCGGCGTCGAGGTGCCCTTGCCTCCGACTTCTCGGGGTCGCTCCCGCTCAGCCAAGAGCAAGGGCACGTCTCTCTGGACGCTGCCTATCCGCCCGCTGCTCAAGCGCAAGCAGAGTGTGCAGCAGCTGCGCAATCGCAAGATGGACTTGGACCTCCAGTTGGAGAAGGGCGCGCTGGCCACCAGTCGTGCTATTGAGCTGCAGCCGCAGCAGTTGGCGTCGATGGCGTCGTGAATGTGACCCACGGAGCGCGGCGTGGACGACGCAGGCGGTTTGTGGCGTCGGTCTGGAGTTGCATGCGTTTATTTTCAAGAGTTTTCTTTTCACAGCTACTGATCTATTGACACAGCTGGCTCATTGCCAAGAAGATTGCTGGCAACGGAAGGAAGATCAGAGCTGGGGAGGTGCGAACTGTGTATTAGTATGAAATGACATTTGCTACATGCTGATCCGTTTCTTTCACTGCCCCAAGTCCCTTAGGTGGCTGCAGTAGGTCCCTCAATTCTCCGCCTCCACTTTATTGGGGCTTCTTGTTTGGAGTGCACCGTCCACTCGGAAGAAATGCCGTTGACACATGGATGATGTTGGTCAGATCTGAGGCCTTACACCCCATTTCTCGATGCATCCTTGGACCCGGGGAGAACGCTTGGGGACACGAACGCACTTGCGCATCGTGATTCTCAGTCAAGCGACCAGCAAACGACTTCAAATCGTCTGGTACTTCGAAGGTTTGGAGGCGAAGTCCTTTCGAATGATAAAACTCCGACTTATCTAATTGAAACCCTTCTTACCTACCAGGTATAAATATTCGGCGCTTCCATCAGCCTTAGTACGTACTAAACGGCAGAGCGCGAAAGGTTTGCAGGACGGCAGAGGCTCTGACACCTTCGCCATGGGCTAGTTCGTGAACGAAGCTCACCGTTGGATGTGCGCTTACGTCTTCTGTTGGAAAAGGCAGCGCACAACAGAGGGACTCGACGCAAGAAAGCACACGACCTCGTATAATATAGCTGGACAGCAGGAGACTCCGGTCAAATGGACGCCTCACCAGAAGGGGCACCAGCCGATGTAGCACTGGCAGAGATTCTCGTGGGACGTAGCCTGCGAAATGAGCCGCTGCACCTGCGCGCTCACGTCCAGCGGCTCGCGCTCCCCCTCGAAGTCGCGGCCCGACAGTTTGGCTTGCACGCGGCGGATTACGGCCACCGCCTTCTCGTTCAGAGCTTCGCTCGGCACCGCCATGCCATCGGGACCCAGCGCGTTCAGCAGCTCGCGTTCGCGAACGCTACGGCTTGCATGCATGTCGCTCACAGTAGCCGATGGTGGCAATGCATCCGAGGACGGCGGGATCTGTGTGGCGGTCACGGACACGAACGACGACGACACTGCCGGACCCGCTCGTGGCGGTGGCGCAAGCGGCGGAGAACTCGGAGTGGCTGCCTGCTCTCCTGCCGATGTAGCTGCTGAGAGCGGAGCAGCCGGTTTCGCTTCGTTGCGCTCTCCGGTCCCCGCGTTCGCGTCTTCTGCTAGCTGTTTTTGCTGCTGCTGAAGTTGCTGCTCGACTGCACGGGATTGCGCCTGGATCTGAGCTTGCGTGACGGAGAAGCTGCGACTCAAGCTCGAATGACCGACGCTCGACACGCTGGCGGCCAGCGACGCCATCTCCGCATGCAGGTTTGTGGTCGCATAGTCGATTTTCTGCATGGCCATCGCGTCTTCGTCCTCCAGCTCTGCCTCGCCTTCTCGAATAGTCGTGCGGCTTCCAGCCACGGGGGCACGAGGCGGCAACTTGCGACGTGGGAACGGGATGGATTTGCTCAAACTCATTGGACGCGCCGACAACGAAGACGGTAGCGGTGGCGGGGCTGCCTCGGCTTCTGTAGCCACTGGACGTGGCGGAAGGTGGCGCGGAGCAGCCAAGCTGGCACTCACTTGGCGTGGCATGGTAGGCTTGGCACGCGGAGGGAGCTGCCGTGATGGCTGCTGAGGCGGTGGTGCAGCCGCTCCATCCACTCGTCGGTCAGCCGCAACGTCGTCTTCCTTTCCGGCAATGCTGCTCGTTTCCGCTTCAGATGCTAGTGCTCTGTCAGTTGTCACCACTCCCAGTTTGCTAGCTCCTGCTTGTGACTCAACTGATTCACACTCTTCTTTGCTTTCCGCTGCAGGAACGGATGCCACATCGTCGGGGTCATCAGTCGCTGCCGTAGCTGAAGCTCGTGCGGCACTAGCGCGCTCATCCCGATCGTCGAGCAGAGTCGCTGTAGCCGTCGGCGTTGGGTCTGGGATGGAGATACTCTCACTGCGACGATGCGGCCTCTCTTCGCCGTCCTGCGTAGCCTGTTGGAATGACCTTGAGGGCAGCATGCGTTGCTGCACACTGTCACTGGTGCTTGAACTGCTCATACTCATGACCGAGGACGCCATCGACGACGATGTGTCGCCCACAGACGTCGAGGCGACCGAGCTGCTGGCGCGGCTCGAGGGCGACACGTTCGTGGGAGTGAGCAATCTCCAGCAGATAAGCGGATCGTGCACGAAGGCCTCGAGCATGGCCATCAGACTGTGGCGGTTCTCCCGCAGCACGGCCATCACGCTCTCGCACGAGAAACGGAAGTTGCCTTCGATGCCGCTCACTTCCATGGCGTTCGTGAGCATGCGAGTAAGTCGGAACGGGATCTTCTCCGGATATTTCTCGCGGTCCATGGCCACCTCGAAGCAGTCGCCAAAGTCGATGTGCACGATCGTGCCCGTAAAGCGATGCAGCATGAGATTGCTCGGATGACGATCGCCCAGGCCGAGGATGTAGCCGACCATGGACATGACGGCCAGTGACCGCGTGTAGTTCGTCCGGCGGTCCAGCCACACCTCCGAGTTCTCCGACTTGAGCCACAGAACCTTGTACAAGTCCTGGCCTGCCGTGTTCTCCAGCGCGTACTGGAACACTTCGACCTTTTCCAGCAACGTAAGTGCATCATAGTCCGGCGCCATCTGCAGCATCAAGCGATGTTCAATGTTCAGCAGGATCTTGCGTGCCTCGCGATAGTCGCGGATGAGTTGGTGCAGCGTATCGCAGTGCGGCACCCAGCCCACGATGCCGGCGTTGTCGGACAGCGGGATCACCGGGTACCGATGGATCTTCAGGTCCTTCTTGGACGTGTTACGATCATTGATCAGCAGCGCGTTCACGAGTCCGAAGAGCTGTGACACGCGTTCATCCTGGCGCAAATCCTCGTGGCCCTTCAACAGGAACATGTACTCCAGTCCGTTGGAGCCCACGATGGTGATCCGACGCGGTCGCTGCTTACTGGTGATCACTGCCACCGTCGGCAAGAAGCTACCAATCTTGACGAGCGCATGACCCGCGCGGTACGTTCCCGGCACAGCGAGCTGCAGATTCCGAGCCTGCAGGAGGTTGGGCGACACTACCTGCAGCTCCAGCGTCGTGATCTGAGGCAGCTGCTTGTTGATGCGTCGGAAGACGTGGTAGTACAGGTCCCAAGCCCGATTCAAGTCCGATTCGTTGCGCTGCCGGTTACTCAGGAAGCGCTGCAGCCACTCGTTGGCCTCTCGCAAGTCGCGACCGAAGGCTCCGTGGAAACTCACCTCTCGCAGCGTCTCCGGACCACGTTCCATCATCGCGTGCAGCGGTCGGAGCACCTCAGCCATGGCGTCCACGTTGTGTTCGCCAAAGTACAGTCGCGAGGCTTCCTCAAGACCTTCGTGCCACATCTCGTGCCACAGAATGGCCACGCGGATGAGCTCGCGACTCACCAGCAGCGCCTCGTCCACAAGCTCCACGTAGTTGGTGCGCATGGTGCTCATGATGGCGTCTGCGGCTTGCTGACGGGCGCTGACGGAGGACTTGAGCGCCACGGACAGCGGATAGATCAACGCGTGGGGATGCTGCTTGCCCACGGCCACAAGGAGACGATAGAGCTGCTTCTGAATACGCGGATACGGTGTGTGGATCCGCGCGATCAGCTGCGGGATGACGATGAGCCACGTCTCGATACTCACGGCCCGGAAGCCCTTCTCCATCGCCGCATGCACGTCGCTGCGGTGGCCATGGGCGAACCAGAGCGTGAGCACACGCAAGATATCCTGCTGTACGTTGGCGGCCCAGCGACTGCGACCTAGTGCGATGGAGCGGAAGAAACCCTCGATAGCCGGCGCGATGAACGGCGCCACAGAAGCCGAGGCCGATGACGCCAGCGCCGTGGCGGTAGCCGACAGATGCTGGCTATGCGTCGAGTGCTCCACTACCTGGAAGTTCATGAGCGCCCATGCATGCCACGCCTTGTAACTGCGCGGCTCCAGCTCTGTACACAAGCGCAGCGACGCCAGGACGCTGTCTACAGGCACGTGGTCCAGCTGCTGGTCGTGCACCGCCAACTGCCACTCCGCCATCTTCAGGTGGCACTTGACCAGCAGTTCCTCCTCTTCGCTTCGAATCGGCATCATCGCAGGCGCTGGGGATGGAGGGGAAGCGCCGTAAAGCCCCACACCACCTGGAGACTGCGAACGCTGTCGTGCCGATGACGAGATGCGCGTCACCAAACGATGCAAATCGGTGAGGGCGTCACGCTTCTGCCCCGCAGCCCACAGATGCTTCAAGTACGCGAATGCCACGCGGTTCCGGTCCTTCTCGCCAAGCCCGAACGCTCCTGGACCCGACGCCGTCACCGAGGGAGTCATGTTAAACATCTCCGAGATGCCACCACTACTACCATTGACGCCATTGGCGCCACCGTGGACAGCCAATGCGTTCGTGAAGACCTTGAGCGAGAGGTCCAGATTGCCAGATTGTCGACACAAACTCGCGAACTGCAGATACGTGTCGATGTCCTCGTGCGGTTGCAGGATGAGCGCACGTACGACGATCAGTTGCTGCCAGACTTCGACCACGCGCTTGCAGCCTGCGAGTCGGTCGCGCCACATCCGCAGCAAGTGTCGCTTGTAACGCGCGGCCTCCTCGCCTTTGGCGATTTGCGCACGCAGCTTCTTGTACGTCACGACTTCCTCCAGTTCACTGAGCTGCTGCAGCGTCACCATGCTGCGATAGGCGCGACTGTACGACTCGCCCACTAACGCGCCCAGTTTCGTGTCCAGCGTCTGTCGCGTCTCATCGATCAGCGTCGACGCCTCCTCGAACTTGCCATGATACACCGCCAGCACAGACTCGTATAGCGAAAGCTCCGTGCCGTCTTGATCGCCGCCGAACGCGCTGTGGCCGTAGCCATAGCCGTGGCCATTGCTGCCAGCGAGAGGACGCTGTTGATAGCGAGGAAGAGCTCCACTGCCGCTACTAGCGTTCTGCGCCGAACACTCCGTCACATACTGCGTCATGTCGTCCCATTGGGAGAGGCACCAACTCGCGCGGGCGCCCAGCATCGCCACGCGCTTGAGCGCCGAGGCTTCGTCTCCATGGTCGTCTCCGAACTGGAAGGACGAGATCGACGACGAGGATAACAGCGGAGCTTCAGTTGTAGCCACCGAAGAAGTGGGCGCGGAGCTACTACCCCGTCGTAGACTCGAGGAAGGCGCTGCGTTTCTCAAAGCCAGGCGTCCGGATGAAGGTGGCCGACCACGAGACGGCGGGTTGTTGGCTGCTGGGTCACTGGAAGAGTGCAAAGCGCTCCAGACCTGCGCCGCCAACGCGCTGAGCTCCTCCCATCGACCCAATGCCTCCAGACACCGCATCTTCCCAATGTAAACCTCGAGATCCAAGGGTGGAGCGTCCCCGCCATGCCGCTGCTGCGTGGCTTGAAGCCGCTCATCGTAGAGCGCGAGTGCGGCGCGCCAGTCCTGGAGCTTCTCGAACCACGACTCTTTGACCTGGATGACGCTGCGGTGGTGCGCTTGCGCGTACTTGAGGATGCCCACGGCAGCCTCAGGCTGACCCAACTGGTTGTTGATGGAGATGAGCGCCTCGATGCACGTGCTGGGCGACGTGTGGAACTCCAGCTCCTTGTAGTGCAGCGCCTTGGCGTAGGCGTGGCACTTTTGCGCCAGCTCGCCTAGCTCCCGGATGTCGATGGGCAGCGCCTCCACGTCATGCTCCATGAACTCCGCGAGGTTCAGCAGCGTCTGCAGGATCTCGGCCGGGATCGTGTCGCTCTGGAAGGCCGTCTCCAGCGCACGCACCAAGTAATCCTGATACTGTTCGTACAGCTCGTTCCAGCACGAGACGAACGCCGGGTTGAACAGCGCGCGCGCCAGTGGGTTGTACGCCTGCGCCAACGCACAGCATGAGCGTAGCGCCGCACTTGGGGACTCACGAAGCAGCTCGATGGAGAAGCGCCGCATCCACTCCAGCCAGTCCTCCTTCATACTGCGTTGAGATGCCTCCCAAGCACGCCGCAGGTTTTGCTGGTTGACATGGAGCCGCACATTGGACGGTGGCGACGGCGCCGGCGTCGTGGAAGCCGCCGCCTGAGCCTGTAGCTCGCTCGAGAGCTTGCGAAGGTTGACCGTTAAGAAGGCTGGGTCTTCCAGGAACGCACGAGGCACGCGCTGTCCACGCCGCAACGTCTCCAGCGCCTGTGCGATCTGTTGCACCATCGTCTGCGGCGAAGAAGACGACCCACTGCTTGCAGGAACTGTCGCCGGAGTTGTAGGGGAGCTGAGGTTCCCACGATGCGAAAACGGCAAGGAAGCGATGATCTGTTGCAGCAGCGGCTCGAAGCTCAAGATCTCCGCTTGCAGTTGGAATACCAAAGCTCCGAGCGCATACAACATCACCTCAGTGAAGCGCGCGGCCTCTGCCTTCGTAGCTGCGATCCGTGCTGCCGCCACCCCGACCGCGCCACCCCCTGGCGACGCTCCGGACACCACCAACCCGTTAACCGCGGCACCAGAGCCACCATTAGCTGCAGCCCCGCTACTGGCACGGCTAAAGAAGAACTGACCCTTGGCTGAGACTTGGGAAGCCACACGCGCGAGCGGCTGCAATAATCGCGGCCCGGCGTACTGCTCGAAGTTGGCCACAATACAAACACGAGCCAACGCGTATACAGTGGTGATCTTCACCTCCAGCGACGTCTCCAGACTCTCCATGAGTCTCACAAGCGCCGGCACCAACAGATACACGTACTCCTCCACGGCATCACCGAACACAATGAGGGACTGCACCACCTGCACTTGGATAGCCGCCACTGCAACCGCCGAGCCTCCATCTGTGCCGCTGCCTGGACCCCCGCCGCTCTGCGTCGACGTCACGATGTCATAGCCGCCGGAGAGGAGCACATGGTCGCTGGAGCCCACGCCTCCACCCACAACGCCACCTGTCGCCTGTGCAAGGAGGTGATCGCCGCCTCCGCCAGCCACCGCGTTGTCCCCTGGGCTTTGAGCAAGACCCGCCGCTCCACTTCCTCCCACAACTCCTGCTGCTGCTGCTGCCCCTGAGAGCTCGCCATCCGCGCCAGCGGCGCCTCCAACCAACCCGAATTGCGGCTGCAAGACCTCGAGCAGCTTGGGCAGTAGTTTGGGGAAGTACTGCGTGCGGAACTCATGCGGTGCTGCCTGTGAGATCCTCTCAACAAGACGCACGATCTGCGGTAGATGCGCGCGCCAGAAACGCAGCGCCAACGCCATGATGGGCGGGAAGAACGGCTTCATGTGCGCGTTCACAATCGAGATGAGCGTCGTGAGCTGCAGGAAGAGCGACTCGCGCAGTCGCGGCTCGCCACGAGCCAACACCCGGAGGAACGGCGGGAGGATGTACTTGAGGAACGGCACGCACTGAGTGCTCAAGCTCTTGAAGATGAACATGATGGCTTGGATGACGCCATGATGATGTGCGTTCAGCGACGGCTCGCGCAGGATCCGGAGCAGCGCGTGGATCGCCACCGTCGGGAAGTACGCCTCGGAGGCCGGGGACAGCTCCGTCGGATCCAGCTCCAGCTCGCTGTCCAGCAATGAGCTCTCAAAATCAAAGGCGTCGGCAGTTAAGCTCAGTCCCATGGAGCCCAACTGCCGCTTCTTCCGGTTGGAAGCCGTCAACGACGTCGACGACACGCCTGCAGATGCGCCCACGCCGCCGCCACTGATCGACAGCGACGACTGCGACCCTCCGCTCAATCTGCCAGCGCCTCCTGCGGCATCCGGCCGCCGTGTACCGATAGGAGCCGCCGTGAACAGCTGCAGCTCGATCTGCTGCTTCTCATCCAGCACTTCGCTCGCTGCCTTGCGGTCAAAGCTTGCGAGGTTGATGGTCACACCCAGTGCCTTCAAATCCAGCTCCAGCGTCGGGTATTGCGACGTCGGCGCGGCTCCCAACGCGTTGGACGACGCTCGAGTCGTAGCGGTACTACCTCGAGCCTCATTATCCTCGTCGCCCTCCTCTTTTGATGGCGCCTTACTGGTGGACGCCACCTCATTAGCCTGTCGCAGGGAGGCTCGTGAGATGCACAGCTTGTACTTGTACGGGTCCAACGCACCCAGAATGCCGATGGTCTTCATGGCCTCACGTCGTAAAGACCACGGACTACCCACGTTGTGGTGCAGGAGGTTCAAGAAGATCTCCAGCAGCTTGGGCGACGCCAGGTACGGCCTTACGACACAGCCCGTGCTACCGGCGAGCTGACCCAGAGTTTGCAGCGCCACCTGCCGTTTCTCAATGGACGAATGGTCCTGCAGCGTATGGATGATCAGCGGGAAGAGATACCGCTCGTAGGCGGCGGTCTGCGTCCGCGAGACCAGCGCCAGCTCCCCCAACGTGCCTAGCACCGCCATGGCCAGCGGCGCATTGCCTCGTACGAGTGTGGGCAGCAAAACCTCGAGGATGCGCACGACATACGGGTCCACCAAGTGCTGCGCGGCGCGGATCAAGCGACCCAGCAGTCGCGTGCTGTCCTCGCGCATACGTAGATCAGCTGTGTGCTGCAGCTCCGTGACGAGCTGGATGAGCACCCGTCGCAGTGATGGCATGACGAACGCCGGGTTGCGGGGCGCCACGCGCTCCAATAGCTGCATGGCTCGCTCGCGGATGTCGGCGTTCTCGTCGTTCAGCACAAGGAACACGAGCTTCAAGTGCGTCTCCTGGCTCAGCAGTTCGTCGAACCGCGCGTCCAGTGAAGCCACGACGCTCGTCCGCACCGCGACGTCCATGTCCGAGATGCCCACCTGCAGTAGTTGAGTCAGTACCAAGTCGATCACACGGCCACTAGGTCCGCGCTTCTTCACGTGACGCCATGAAGACATCCGCGACGCGTCCGGAGACGGCGCCGACGGCAGCAGCAGCTTGCTACATGTGACCACCGCCTGCTTCCGGATCCTTGCGTCCGGATTCGTCAGGTACAGTGCCACGCAATCCCGCACGAATGGCAGCAGACAGAAACTCCCGCTGAAGTCGAAGCAACTCAGCGTCCGCAACGACAGCAGGATGGTGTCGATCTCGTCGCCTGTCTCGCCTTTGATCACCAGGGACGCCGTCGTCGTGCCACTCGCCAGGTCATCCTCAGCACTCGAGAAGCCTCGCTTCATGGACGACAGCAGCGCTTGCACCGCCGTCTGCTTGGCCGGCGGCGTGTCGCTGGCTGTGTCGAAGTACGACGTTTCCAGCGTCACCTCGTTGGCTTCAGCGTTGCCAGCACCACCGCCGCTACTACCGGGAGGATACGCCATGCCGGTGCTACCCAGCGAAAATGGCGTACCCCGTAGGATCCCGGAGATTTCATTCAGCAGTCGCTCTTGCACGAACGGCAGTGCACTCGGCACACTAGCCACGACCTCCGTGAGCGCCACGATGAGCTCGTCACTGAGTCCGCCCACCATCATGGTCTCCAGCACGCCGTCCTGGAACAGGAACGGCTCGAAGCGTGGCCCCAACGCTCGTGACAGGTTGGCGACACACGTGAGTGTCTCCACACAGAAGAGCTTGTTCTTCGTGCGCTTCCGCTTGGCGCCAGTATGAGGCGCCAATGCCTCCTTCACCAGCTTGAGGATCGGCGGCAGATGTGGCAGTAGGGCGTCGCCGACCGCCAACGCCAATCGCCCGACAGCCAGGAACGCCACACCGCGCTCCGACGCCGGGGCCGTGTACGCCAGCATCCGCTTGGTCAAATGGGCCACACACACATCCAGATAGTACTGCACGAAGGCACCGGGACAGAACTCGGCCAATTGCGGCAGTAGCGCCGACACCGTGCGACTCACGAGCTTCTCCTTGGCGTCTTTATACAGCAGCACTGTGTCGCAGACCTCCCGGAAGCGAGGCACCATGAAGCGTCCAGTATTGGCCAGCAGCTCGCCGATCACCAACAACGAGCCATGAGCGCATTCCCAAGACGCCAGCGCCGTCGTCTGGCCGTTGATACTGCTGGAAGGCGGAGGAGAGCTGCTGGGAACTCGATCGGAAGCGCTGGGACGCAGTGCCAAGCCCTCGAACACCTGGTCGTACACTTTGCAGTACCATTGCACGCGATGGCGCGTCTGGCGACGCGTGATAAGCTGCAGACACGCAGCCAGAGCACTCGTCGCAGCCTCGCGGATCTCCACTTTCGGGTCCCGTACCGCGCCCCAAATGGACTGGAAGAACGTGGTCAGATTCACGTGGAAGAGCGTGGGCGCGGCTTGCGCCAGCTCCCGCAGCACGAAGCAGGCGGCCAGACGGCGCTGGCTCACGAGCGCCTCGTTGCGGGCAGCCACGGCGCCGTCCTGCAGCCATTCGAAGGCACGCTTGGCCTCGAAATCCACGAAGGAAGCCACCAACGTGCCGCTCACACTGGAGGAAGCCAGTCGCCCCAAGGCCGACGCGGCGGCCAGCAGCGCCGTGCGAGAGGTGTGCGGCTGCTGGAGGAAGTAGCGCAGGTAGTTGACGAAGCGGATGAACTGGTCTTCGTTCGACACGGCGATGAGGCGCTCGATCGCCAGCAGCGCGCCGAGTTGCGCGCTCTCGGACGCGCCTTTCTGCAGTAGCGTATACAGTTGCGGCGTGAGTTGAGCCAGCGCCTTGGCGAAGCGCTCGGCCGACAGCTGGCGCGATAGGGTGGCGACTGCCGCGTACAGCTCGGCGGCGCGAGCGCGGCGCAAGGCGGCGGAAGGCGCGTCCAGTCGCTGCACCAGCGAGGTCAGCAGCGTGTCCACCTGCTCGCGCTCCTGTTGGCGCTGGAACTGCATGGTTGGAGGGGACGTAGCGCAGCCGCCAGAGCGCGGAGAGATGCCGGAGAGAGACGAACACACGCGCTGAAGCCTCCGCTATCCAGCGCAGTCGGTGATGCCGCGGGGAACAGCCAGGGGCGGGGGAGAAGCGCCGCGCGAGGGGAAGAAGGCGCCGCCCGTGCTGAAGCCGCCGGAATTGTTCTTCTTGCTGGCGTTGGGGGGTTCAAGGGTTCAAGGGTTCAGACTGCAGAGCCGAGTTTTACCCAATCATGCTGCGTTACGGCTGCTTTACTGGAACGTGATTGGTGGATATGCCGTCGGATCGCAGCGGAAACTGTCCGCTATGGGCTTGTCCCCCAGTGGGGTACAATTTCAGGTGGCTGACAGCAGGAGCAGCGAGCACCACCCCGCAGCTTCATGGCGGTCGCTGCAGTGCGACGAGGCCGCTTGGGCTAGTGCGGCCTGCCTGCGGGAGGCTACGCGGCCTTAACAAGCTGAGCCTCCTGCCGTCTAGGGCCGGGCTGCCTGGCTGGAGATCGCCAAGAGAGCAGGGCGGACGACAAAGCACAAGGAGGCAGAAGAGAACGGGAGGAGCTCGTGGCAGAACGCGGCAGTGAGTGTTGCATTAAGCTACTGCCAGTCCAGACGGGAAGAAAGGCACCGAACCCTTCGAGATAACCGGCGCGAGGCAACCAGCGGCTTACGCCGACTTGCTCTTCTTGAGCTT
>MBAC02011071.1:0-20859 GCA_001712635.2 Nothophytophthora sp. Chile5
CGAAAGTCAAGTAACTTATATCAAACTTGGATGAACCAAAAGCAGTGAAAAAAGCGGCCATTTTGGAGCCTCCAAATGGCCTCCCTCGCTTTACAGACGATGTTACTTATACAAATCACCTTCAGTCAATAGAAATGAGCAATACTGTCACTTTCGTAGAAACGTCCATACCACTGCATGGCATTATCGAAAACGCAAAATCCACGAAAAACGCGCTGAAAAAAGCGGAAAGTATTGAGTTGAATGAATTTTGTACCCGTTTACACATGGGGTCCTCCGTCAAACAATATTGATTGGCGACGACGATGTATTCAGGACAAAGGTGCGTTTTTAGGAACTTGATGAATTGCCGCTCTCATTTCGGCAAGTTGAATTTGCGGGATCGTCGAAACCCAAAGTAGTCGCTCGCATTATTGCATAGGGTTCTATTTCGGAAAGCGAGAGCAGGAGCGAATCATGTCACGTTTCAGCGCCAGTGACGCCATTTGATTCGTTGATATTGCGAGCCGTCAAGCCAAATCCACCTTAAGTAGGTACGTTACGTTACGTAACTCACGTTATCGCGATGGCTCTGGAAAGTGTTCGCATTTCTCTCGCCCGTGATCCGATCAACTACGTTGCGTTGTCGATCACTGTATAAAATCAAAGAAACCATCGGAGACCTGGATCCATCAACATTCTGCAACCAATCGTTTTCCACAAGTTATTCGTTTTCACAGTGCTTTTCCTTTGTTCCGACCGTTGAGAACCCATACCGAATCTGCATCACGTTTCCCAATTCCATTTTCGGAAACGAGAAAGAAGAAGAAGCAAAGCGAAGCGAAGCAGCGGCGTTCGCGACAGCTCTCTGCGTGTCTGCTGCCGTTCCCCTCATAAAGATCCTGAGCTCCTCCGCCCCCTCCACCGGCCGCCCGTGGGTCCCCACCGCTCCAGTCTACGACTCCGACTCGGACGACGCCTCCAGCAGCATGTACACGGCGGTGAGTGAGTCGGACCCGATGCTGAGTCCGAGCGGCGGCAAGGGCTCCCGCTCGCCCAACGGCGCCGTTCACAGTTTGCGGCTGGAGCCTCCGGCCCCCAAGTGCAACGACGCAGCATTCGCGGTGGTGTTCGTCGTCCACGTGGCTGCGGTGGCCGTGCTGGCCTTCTGGAAGGGTCTCCCGGCTCTCCGAGCTCAGTTGGACAAGCACAAGACCGACAACGAACCTCCGCAGGACTTCAGTATGGCGCTGACGCTGGTCGGGATCTTGACAGCCACGGGTGTGGCGCTCTCGCTGGCCTGGATGCAGTTCCTCATGGCGTACGCGTCCTCCATGATCCGCATTGCGCTGTGGCTTAATGTGGCGATGGTGCTGGTGTTCGCCATCTCGACGTTCGCTGTGAACCCTATTGCGGGGCTAGTGTTCCTGTTCCTGGCGGCCATCAACGTCTGGTACATTTACGCGGTCCAGAACCGCATTGGCTTTGCTTCTGCGAACCTCAAGGCGGCTTGCGCAGCGGTGAAAGACCACTCGGCGGTGTTTGTCGTCGCGCTGCTACTGGTGGTGCAGCAGACGCTGTGGCTGGCACTGTGGGGACTGAGCGCCTTGGGCGTACACCAGCTCTTCGTGGAAGCGGATCCAAGTTGTGACCAAGAGATGCAAGGCGCGTTCGGGCCCGGTCGCGGCCGCAATAACGGCGGTCTGTGTGGAGGTCCTGGCGCCGGTGTGACGCTGTTCTTCCTGCTTATCAGTGTGTACTGGGGACAGCAGGTGCTGCAGAACATCCTCACTTGCACTACCGCGGGTGTGGTGGCCACGTGGTGGTACCAGCCCAACGCTCAGAAGGCCACAGTCGGCGCGCTGTACCGCTCGGTGACCACGTCGTTCGGCTCCATCTGCTTCGGCTCGTTGATCGTGGCTGTGCTTCAGGCACTGCGTACGATGGCAAACATGGCCAAGCAGCGAGCTCGTGAAGAGGAGAGCACGGCACTCGCGTGCTTCGCCTGCATGGCCGAGTGTATTCTGAGCTGTCTGGCCAACATCATGGAGTACATCAACCAGTGGGCCTACGTGTATGTGGGCATCTACGGCTACCCCTTCCGCACGAGCGGCAAGGCCGTCATGGATCTGTTCAACAATCGCGGCTGGACGGCTGTCATCAACGATGACCTCACGTCCAGCGCTCTCACATTCGGCGCCATGGGCGTGGGCGTCGTCACGTGTTGCATCGGACTGCTGATGGCCAAGTTCGCGCCAGCTGCGTGGTTTGCTGGACTGGGCTCGCAAGCTGGAGTGTACGGCGTCATGGCCACCATCGGCTTCATGTCGGGCATGAGCATGGCCATGATCTTGGCCCAAGTGGTCATTGCGGCGCTGCACACGATCTTCGTGTGCTTCGCAGAGGTGCGTTGCGCCATCGTACGGTCTGTTATCTCTGTGGTTCGACTAACGATCTGTTGCCTTTCCCTTGTTGCTAGGATCCGATCGCATTCAACCGGAACCACCCGAAGGAGTACGACGACCTGGTCGCTGGCTGGCGTCAGTTCCACGGCGACGCGCTGGTGGCCGCCTACGGCTCGGCTGTCTAAGCGAACGACGACGCGAATGGATGCCCAGCAAGTGTTCTGTGCCAGAGTTGCTGACAGGAGACGCTGCAAGGGATGAAAGAGTGGTGAGTAACAAGAATGCAGCAAGGAAGCCACACACAGAACACGATTTTATCGACAACTTGCGTTGGACGAGGCTCTTGCTGCCTGAACGAGCCGAGCTTGGAGACTTGGATGCTGCTAATGCACGCAGATAGATAGCATAAAAATTACCTTCGAACACGACGACGTGGCGCTTA
Source organism: Nothophytophthora sp. Chile5 (assembly GCA_001712635.2). Classification (NCBI taxonomy): domain Eukaryota; phylum Oomycota; class Peronosporomycetes; order Peronosporales; family Peronosporaceae; genus Nothophytophthora; species Nothophytophthora sp. Chile5. The sequence continues at coordinate 2,827 of MBAC02011071.1, forward strand.
AGCACTCGCGGCCGGACGCGAGGCGTCTCGCACGGCGGTCGAAGCTCCATGGAACTGCTGGGACGAATAGTGCGGCTCCTTGTGCATTTGCTGCTGCTTCTGCCTCTGCGCCAGGAAGCAGGCGGCATGTGGAGACGTCTTCACCACCGCGACATTGAGGCCACAGCGCTGGGCTCGCATCGTCGAGTGGAGTGTCCACTGCTTGGAGAGGTGGTCGTAGCGATGCACTGTGTCCAGATACTCGTCCTTCTTGTTGGAACCTCCGAGGCAGAAGAGGAACGATTCACTGAGGAAGCTGAAGGCCACATGGCCACTGCGACAGTCTGCGAAGGCGTCCACGTCACTCCAGCTTCCGCGGTTCAGATCCAGTCGCTCACTCGTGTTCATTCGAGCGCCATGACGCGACTCGCCGCCGAACACGAGGATGCTGTTGCTTTGCTCTTCCACCACAGCCGCCGGCCCGTTGCGTGCGTAGCGCATGCTGGCGATCAGCGACCACTTCATGGTCTGCGGGTCGAAGGCCTCGACGCTTTTGAGGTGTTTCCGACCGTCATAGCCTCCGATGGCATACACCAGTCCATTGAGCGCCACGACTGCAAGGCCACTCCGTCCGGTGCTTAACGGAGGCATCTCTTCCCACTCCTTCGTACGCAAGTCGAACCGCTCGACGTCAGCCAAGTGCGCCGTGCCGTTGAAGCCGCCCACAACGTAGATGAAGCCCCCCACCACAGCAGAACCCAGATAACTGCGTGCCTTGAGCATGGGAGGCATGGCCCTCCAGACGTTCGACTCGGGGTCGAACATCTCGACGGTCTCGTGATGGTGCGCACTGCTGCAGGCGCCACCCATGACATAGATCTGGTTGTCCCTGGAGACTGCTACGCCGCTGTACGACCGCTGCGTTTCCATGGGAGGCGCCGGGAACCACTCGTTGCGATGGAAATCCAGATACTCCACGGTGTTTAGTGCCCCGGGTCCATTGAAGCCGCCAATCACGAAGATCGTGGGCGTCAACTGCTGCTGCTGCTGCATCGGGTCATCAATAGAAGTCGTGCTGGCCGTGACCACATCGCCAACATCCCCAACTGCGATCAGTGGCGGCAGCTCTTTGCTGTTCACCATGGCGTTGTCGCTATTCCGTCGGTTAAGTATGAGGTGAGCCGCCTCTTCCTGGGCAATGGCTGAGCTGTTGCCGACGCCTGCAGTTGCATAGAAGACGCTGGCCAACTCGCGTTGTCGTGCCAATGGGTCGTGCATAAGCCACGCAGTCACCGCGGCCCCATCCGCGACACTTTCACCGCCATAATGATGCGTTTGCTGTGGCGTCTCTTGGTGCCGCAGGATCTTGAGCACGGCATCCAGCGGCAGGTTCTTGAAGGCCTCGCTCTGATACACGTCGCAGAAGAACGTGTCGATCATCGCACGCGCAGCTTGGGCCAGTAGTCGACACGCTGATCGCACTTGGAGCTGCTCGCAACACATGTAGATGTCCACGCAATTGGCCACGCAGAGCTGCAGCATGAGCTGTTTACAGCAAATCTCCACCACTTCTCGCAGCTCCAGGCGGTTGGCGGCGTGCAGCACCGACAGGATCGTGTCGCCTGTGATACACAGCTCGCCTGTGTACATGTAGCGCAGCAACTCTCGAAACGCATCGAGCGGGACGCCCGGCAGTGGCACACGCGGCGAGAGCTCTCGCGACTCCTTCATGCCGCTCGTAAACAGCGCGTGGAAGAACGGGCTGGCCGTGGCCAGCACCACGCGATGCGCCGCCACCTCCTCAACGTCTCCATCGTCCATGATCTCGTCACTGGCCAGCGCTGGCTCGCGTTCCAATAGCAAGACCACGTCTGTGAGCTGTTGGCGTTCGCACAACTCGAGCAACTTGCGCCGCTGCTCCTGCTGCGCCCAGACGCCGCTACGCACCGCGGAGATGAGCATGGAGTCGGACGCGACCTGCGCCGCACTGTTCTCCATCCGGGATGCCATGACGAGGCGTGGATGGGGAGATACAGACGCTGGAACCTTGCGCTTCTTCTCGGACGGCGGGGACTTCTTCTCTCGATCAGATTCGATAGTGAGCGCACGTTGAATTTGGCGGCTGAAAGGCCGCGTTTCTTGTGTGGATGGGGCTTCTATTAGGGGTTGTTGAGGGTGCAGATGGAACGAGCGCATAAAACGTGCGGATACCGATCCACCTGGGGACCCACATGGATATGTGGGACTCTGGGCCGCGCCAAAGCGGAACTTGATAGGTACACACGTAACAGGACGTCCAGAAACGGTCACAACATTGGCGCTGTGTTTACGGGCAAGTGCAGCAAAGATTATGACCGGCTCGCTAGTGACGACCAGACCTTGAGCTATCGCACCTCTTCCACATGTCGACGCTCAGGCTCCGTACTTGGGTGCGACTCCCAGGCGGAACGCCATCTCCTTCATGTACACGCGGGCGTCCATGGTCCCATAGCCGCCAAGAGCGTCAATCTGCGTCTCGTCAAAGGCACGCACGTCGTCCCGGCGTGTTTGGTCCTGGTACAGGCTGGCAAACATCAGCCGACGCGGAGCAGTCGACGCAGGTGGCGAGGGATACTTGTGGTCCCATTTCTCGTAGCTCTGTCGTGGACGCAGCGGGTGCACCTCCTCAGGCTCGTGCATGCGTTCACTGCAAGTCTGCACGATCGAGACGAAGAACTTGCCACCGCCGTCTTCCTGGTGCTGAGCCGCCAGCTCTGCGACCAAAGCGTGCACCCAATGGTCAGCAGAGAGACTTCCGCTCTTGGCCACATCCAAATGCAAGAACACCAGAGTCTTGGCGTGCTCCGGGTCGGATAACAACGCAGTAACTTGGGCTGCTACCTGCGATGCAGCGCCATCGTGGTCAGATTCGGAGAAGTGCTGCACCGACCGCACCCCAACGCTATCGGCGAGTTGCACCGCCTTCTCTGACGAGCTGAAAAACGAAATGGGCGTCTTCGGATACCTGCCCACGATGCCAGCAAACGAACGTCAGTACTCAAAACGGGAGAGACCCAGCTCATTACCAGCAACGGAACCGGTTAACGTACGCAATCGCGGCGCCACTATCGTTGCCCATAGTAGGCTGTACACCTAGCAGCGCTTCCAGATCGCTGACGCCGGGATCTACAGATAAAGTCACCCCAGATCACATGAGACCCCTTGGCTACTGAATCAAAACATCCGACCACTTTCGAACCTGACAGCGCGAGAAACCCATTGCAGCCGCGTGCCGCCACGTCGCTAAAAGCCGCCGAAGTTGGGGGAGGAGGCAGTGCAGCTCCTGCGGACGGTGAGACGTCGCTGCCCGCTTGCTGGCCATCCACGAAGACGACGACGATCTGCTGCGCAAGATGCGGCATCTTGCTGCTTTGAGAACGCGTCAGTGTGGATCGTTTGTGTGAACCGGTAGGAAAAATCGCCTAAGTACGTTTTTGGATGAAAAATCGGTATCGTACTTAGGAGGCCAGTTATCACCGAGTACTGGTACCCCATTTAATCTAAGTTCGATCCAAATTTCGATCCTAATTTCGGAAGCGCGTCACCAACTCCGTTTTTCATCAGATCGCCCGCCGCCAGCACACATGATGTGTGGCATCATGCGATGAGTCTTCCGCCACTGACGATTGTTTCCAGCAAACAGGCACGTCGAGAAGCGAGGACCCAGCGCTCAGCACCGCCGCTGTTGGAACAGATGCCCTCACTATCGCTTTCTCCGCCCCCGGAGCTGAAGGTATTCGCCACACGCACGAGCCACTCACCCTTTCAGTGTTGACGAAGCAGAAAGACCATGGCGCCCCGCGGCCAGAACGAGGAGAAAAGTCCGTTGCTGCCCACGATTTCGGCCGTCGAAGAGCCAGTGGTGGATGTGAAGGCCGAGTTCCTGGGATTGTCCTCCATCGCGCTGCAGGTGTCGCTGGCTACGTTTGCGCGTATCGCGCTGTACTCGATCGACTACGCTTTCCTGGGGCATCTGGGCACGACGGAGCTGGCAGCGGCGTCACTGGCGTCTGTATGGACAACTGTGCCTTTGTTGACTGTGTGGTCCAGCATGTCGGCTATCGTGACGCTGTGCGGCCAGGCCTGGGGCGCTGGTAACGGCAAACTGGCGGGCATCTGGTTGCAGATGGGACTCGTGCTCGTGACCGTCTGCACGCCGGTGCTCATGGCGTTCTATTGGTTTGTGGGCGTCGGGCTGCGGGCGTCCACGGATGACGCTGAGGTCGTGCGCCTCGGCATTCGTTTCGCCCGCATCCTGATGCTGTCAATCTGGCCGAACTTGACCTACGTGTGCTTGCGGCTGTACTTCCAGGCTATGGGCATCATGATGCCCACGACCGTCGTGGGCACGTTGTCCATGGCAGTTTCCGTGACGGCCAACTACTTCCTCATCTACGGTGCGCTAGGCTGGGAAGGTCTAGGATTCGACGGTTCGGCGCTGGCTACCGTGGTTGCGTCATGGTTCCAGCCAACGGCACTTGCGTGGTACTGCATCGTCTACAAGAAGATGCATCTGCAGGCCTGGGGTGGCTGGGACCTGAAGGAGTTCACACGGGAGAGGCTGACCGTGTTCTACAATAACGCTGCGCCCGCCGCCGTCAACAGCCTGGTATCCAACGTGGCCTCGTCGTCACTGTCGCTGATCGCAGCCTGGCTGGGCGCCGACATCATCGCTGCCAACGCCATCGTGTCTGGCTTCTGGCGTCTACTGTGGGCGCTCTTCTGGGGGTTCGGCTCGGGTACGCAGATCCGTGTGTCGAATCTTCTGGGCGCCAACCGCCCGAAGGCCGCCAAGATGCTGAGCATATTGGGTTTCGGCTGCACAGTCATTACCGTCGTGACGCTAGCGTCGATCACACTCGTGTTCCGCGCCGACGTCTTCCGGCTATACACGAACGACACTGACCTGCTGAATGTGTGCGTGGCGGTGCTGCCCATCTTTGTGGTGGCCTTCATGGTGGAGGCCATGGAGATGGTTTTCGCCTCCATCTTGTCCGCCATGGGCCAAGTGCACATCACGGCCTGGACCAGTACGCTGGCGACGTGGCTGGTCGAGCTGCCTGCCGCCTACGTGCTCGCCATCGTGCTGGACGGCGGCTTTGCCGCGCTCTGGTACTCCATCTGCCTCATGGAGGTGGTCAAGCTCATGGTGTACGTCGTAGTGCTGCGTCGCATCGACTTTGCGGACATGGCACGTGAAGCGGTGAAGAACATGGAGGTAGAGGACGAGGCTGAAGAGGTGAGCGTGGCGGTCGCGGAGGGCGGCACCACGGCGCTGGGGGCCAACACCGGATTGCCGTCGCCTGTGCCCACCACGTTGATGACTCCCACTGGCCTCGTGCACCAGTGGGACCATGTTGACGACGGCGTGCATCCCCCCAGCACGGCTAGTGCAGAGTAGTCGTCTGGTGTTTCGGCCGGGGACATCGATCGCCTCATAAGGATTCATTCGTTTGGCGCGAAGGCCAATGCAACTGTCTTTGCTCGAATGACAAAACGTGCCACATGTCTTGGGCTTCCACCACCAGACGGACGGATCTGAGAATGGTGCGCGTCACGTCACCACAATCTGGGCCACCCAACGCTCGGGTGACCATCACTCCGCTCGTCCCGCATTTTGATTGGCGAGCGCATCTCCAGGCTTCAAGACCTCTCGAATCTAATTTTCGAACCTGCATGCGAGATGTTGCAAGTGACGGACGCTGCACTTCGTTAGTAATCACTCCCTGTGAAAACGAATAGGTGCGTGAGCCAAGCCACCCGTGAGTGGTGGTCGTTTTCATTCGAGCACACACTCATCACACTGTAGACGGCCGAGTGCGCGCGCATTCCGCACCGCTCATTCCGCAATTCGCCGCCTTCCGCTCACACCAAAGGGAAACCCCGCGCGGCAACCAAGAAGAAACCTCCCGGCCACATGGGGGAAGCGTCGCCGCTGTTGAACGCGGAGCGCGCGGGAAGCGGGCGGCGCACACGTCGTACGCTGGACAAGGAGGCGGATGTGGATGTGGCGGCCGAGTTCTGGTCGCTCACGTCCATGGCGCTGCAAGTTTCGCTGTCCACATTCGCGCGTATCGCACTCATCTCCATCGACAGCGCCTTCTTGGGACACTTGGGCACGTCGGCGCTGGCGGCCGCGGCACTGTCCTCGACATGGACCAACGTGCCGCTGGCGGCTGTGTGGTCTGGCGCATCGGCTCTCGTCACGCTCTGCGGGCAGGCCTGGGGCGCCAAGAACGGCAACTTGGCGGGCATCTGGCTGCAGATGGGGCTCGTGGTTGTCACCGTGCTCATGGTACCCGTCATGATTTGGTACTGGTGCGTGGGCTTCGTGTTGGAGATCTCCACGGACGACGAGGAGGTGGTGCGACTGGGTATACGCTTTGCACGGATCCTGTCGTTTTCAATCTGGCCGTCGCTCATCTACGCCTGCGTGCGGTTGTACTTCCAAGCCATGGGCATCATGTCGCCCGTGACGGTGGTCGGCACGTTGTCCATTGGCGTGGCTTGCGCTGCCAACTACATCCTGATCTTTGGCGCCTTCGGCTGGGACGGTCTGGGCTTCGATGGCTCGCCGCTGTCCACGGTTATTGCGTCGTGGTTCCAGCCCATCACGCTCATTTCCTACTGCATCTTCTACAAGAAGATGCACTTGCAAGCGTGGGACGGCTGGAATCTGGCTGCGTTCACTCCCGATCGACTCAAGATCTTCTTCAACATCGCCGGGCCCGTTGCTGCCAATAGTTTGGTGTCCAACTTGGCCAACTCGGCGCTCGCGCTTGTGGCTGCCAAGCTCGGCTCGGACATCATCGCTGCGAATGCCGTCATCTCCGGACTCTGGTCGTTACTTTGGGCGCTCTTCTGGGGCTATGGCTCTGCCACACAGATCCGAGTGGCCAACTACCTCGGCGCCAACCGCCCCAAAGCTGCGAAGACGTTGGCGCTACTGGGCTTCGCGTGCACGGTCATTACAGTCGTGACACTGGCAATCGCAACGCTCATGCTGCGTGAGACGCTCTTCCAACTGTACACGAACGACGACATGTTGCTCCAGCTGTGCATGCTCGTACAGCCCATCTTCATCACGGGCTACATGATCGAATCCATCGAAATTCTGACGTCCTCCGTGCTTACCGCCATGGGAGAGGTCACCATTACCGCTTGGACGAGCTCTCTGGGTGTGTGGTGCATCGAGCTCCCGATCGCATACTTCGGCGGCGTTGTCTTCGGCTTCGGCTTTCCTGCGTTGTGGTATGGCGTGTGTTTGATGGAGGTCGTGAAACTCTCCGTCTACATCTTCGTGCTGTCGCGCATCAACTGGTCGGAGATGGCGCGCCGCGCGGTTGAGAACATGGAAGCCACGAGCGAGAGCGACACCGAGATGGAGGCGGAGTCGCTGCAGTTCGCCATCGCTGAGGCCGAAAACGCACCTGGAGGGCTGGCACCAGTGGTGCGGTCGCCGGCACCGCAGCAGCTTGCCACGCCGTCCGGCCGGAAGCACCAATGGGACCAGATCGAGGACGGCACGCGTCTGCGCTCGCCCTTCTTCGGCGGCAGCACGCCGCGCTCCGACTCGTTCTCGCAGGCATAGACAGGACCCGTATCGTTTATTGGCGCGTTGCATCAGCTGTGGCTGATCACCTCGTAATAGAAGCCCCCTAGGCGCTCAAGTGTATCTTCGTCTACAGACTGCTCCGATTACTAGCCCCTTCGCCTCCATTCAGCAGTCCCGACTTGGACGCGTCGTTCTCGTCATTCCCTTCCGGCGGGTTGAGCGCCGAGAGCTCAGCGACTTGGCAGCATGGACAGTGGCCCGCCTTGAGGTACTCGAACTCGAAGTCTTCTTCGTGGAAGAACCGGCGGCAATGCGGCGACAGGTGGATCTTGAGCTCCGGGATCATGTTCTTGTAGTACTTGGGACGAAGCGCTCGGGTCGGATACTTGGCGATGAAGACCTCGCTGGGTCTCAGAGCTTGCAGCGTACGCGCGTCCACTTGCAGTACGCGGTATTGCGCCGCTCCGGAGCGGTGGCCAACACCCGCGCCATACGTGGCTTGTTTGTTCAGAGCCTGCTCGAACAGGTCGCCGCTGTCTCTCGGAGTCTCCACGACAGGTTCCTGATCGTCATCATCGTTCAGCTTCATGCTCTGCGAGCCATTACCGTGGTCGGTCTCTCGCCAGCCGTCACCGCCGCGCTTATTGGTGCTGACAGCATCATCTGGATGCGTGAGGATCAATTGCTCAGCCTCTTCGTCCGAAATCCCAGGCTACATGCAGCACAACGGGTGGACGTTAGAAGTGAATCAGGCACTTGGCGATAGGAGAGACAACGTACCTCAGGCTGGAACTCCACGAGCGGGAGGTTCTCGAAGGACACGAAGGAGCGAACGAACGGGTGGCCCGAGTTCACGCAGACGTCGCCCGTGCTGTTCGGATTGAGTAGCGGGTTCACCGTCGACGAGCGATAGTCAACCGGCAGCAGTTCCTCCCGATCGGCATACGGTCGAGATTGCAGCGTCATGGCGGTGCACTCCACAATCGGCTGCCAGTCTGGGCGCAGCTTCATCTGCAGTAGCTTGTCGTAGGCTTGACGTGCCAGTTTGTAGCTCTCCAACTGCAACGCGTGGTGACCCAACGTGAAGTAAATGTTCCCCAGCGAGATACCCGGCGGTGGAGGAGCCACCACTGCAGTCCCGCTGCTACTACCTCCACTGCTTTTGCCTTTACCAGAGCTACCTCGTGCTGCCAGTTTGTTGAGAAGAAACCGAGCCGCGTGGAAGAGCGCCTCAGGCAGCAGCGTCGTGAATGGCTCGTCCGTGAACGCGTAGATCATAGCGTAGGCGTAGTAAAGCTCGGAGAGCAGTTCACTCTCCACTGCCGTAGCTAGTAGAGCCCGTTGTGCCTCCGTGAGCTCCACGACATCTCCCGACTTCTGCTTCGGGCCATTCTTGGCATCCCCCAACACAGCCCCCATTTGCTGGTCGCTAAGTCTCCAGTAGTAATGCGCTGCCGCACGGAAGCGACGTTCACTCACAGCGTTGTCGATGAGTTGGTGGAGAAGTTTGGAGCATTGATCGGGTCGCTGGGCACGCACATACGCATCCAGTGCGTCGTCGAAGCGGTCTTGTGTCACTAGCCACTGGGCGTAAGGCACGAACACGTCATCCGGTCGACGCACTTTATCTCGGTGTTTGTCGGCGAGACGGACAGCTTCATCCCATTCCTGCAGGCGGATGTGCATCTGCAGCAGCGCATCCACGTCCCCGAGCTTCACGTACATATCGCGTGCATTGGCGAACTGATTCCCCTTGAGGAAGAACTCAGCGGCCACCGCCAGCAACTGCGAGCTTGCTGCGTCTTCAGGCTTGCGTGTGAGTGCCAAGAGATCCTCGAGCCAGCCGTGCTCCCCCAGGATCTCTCCGGCGCGAACCACGTTCCCGCTAGCCGCATACATTTCGGCGGCAGCTCTCCAATCTTGGACGTCCTCGGCCCAGCGAGCCTGCGCCAGTACCAGCTGCTTCACGTCGCCAGCCTGTCTGGCCGTAGCGAAGCGCTTGGCTTCGTCCCACATGCGCAAGTCGGTGAACATCTTGATGGCGCGCGCTGGCTCCTCGCAATCGGCGAACAACTTGGCTGCCAATTGGAACTTGCCCTGGTGCGCCAGGATCTCGGCCTGCAGCAGCATACGAACCTTCTTCGCCGCCTCGCCGCCGGCTTCTTCGCCTTCGTCACCGTCCTTTCCGTCATTGCCAGCGATCTGCGGTAGCTGCTGACGCCACGTCTGCTCCAGTGTATTGACCAGCTCGATGTACCGCACGTCGCGTACGCGGATGAAGGCCTTGCGAGCCACCGCGAAGCGCATGTTCTTGAGCGCTTCCCAAGCCAACAGCCGCCAGTCAGCAGGCGTGACACCGAGACACGAGACGGCGTAGGCCTGCGCGAAGGCGTTCTGCTCCAAGTAGCGGTAGAGCGGCGCGGACTGCGGCACGTCGATGGTCTGTACGCTGAGTGCATTGAGCGAGAACACTTTGGAGCCCGAGAAGCCCACGACGAAGCCCTGCATGCGCTGCGTGTGGCCCGGGAATTGGCCCGCGCGGATCTTGAGCTGGCCGTTGCCGCCGAAGCACAGCATGTCCTCGCACTCAGTGTTCCAGGCCACGCTGTTGGTGGCGCTCTCTTCGAACAGCAGCTGCTTGGTGGTCAGGTCGTAGACCATACACTTGTGTGAGTCGTCCACCACCGCCAGCTTCTCTCGACTGTCAAGGACGGAAGCAACGTCAGTTGGGGTCAAGCAAGGCCACACAAAGCGTAGAGACTGACGTACTTGGCGCTGATGTCGAGGCACGAGATGGGGCTGCTCTGCTGGATGAGCGGGATCGGGAAGGGGTTGTTGATGAAGATCTGCCAGACGGAGCCGTCCTTGAGTCCGACCAGCAGACCCTCGTGGCCCGGCGCGCCGCCTGTGACCTTGATGTAGCGGATGAGCGCCTCCAGCACCCACTCGCGCTCCTTGCGACCGGAGAAGTCGTACTGCTGCAGCTTCTGCTTCTGACACAGGATGAAGTGCAGACTCGTGACCACCAGCAGACTGCACGGCAGGTCCTGCGCGATGCGCTCCTTCACGCGGTAGTGCATGTCGCCAGTGCTACTGCCGTTGCCACCGGCCAGCTCGTAGATGATGATGCGGTCCGAGAGCTGCACGGCCAGTCGGTCCCGGTACACGCTGAGCTTCTTGACGCAGTCGCGCGTCTTGATGCGCACCTTCTTCTCCGTCATCAGGTGCTGCACGATCACGTCCGTCAGGTTCTCGCGGTAGGCGTAGCGCTCCTGGTAGATGCCGTGCACCGTGCCGAACACGAGGCAGTACATGGCCAGCGACCCGTCCTCGCAGCCCACGCCCACGAAGTTGGTCTTGGGTCGCGCCTTGAGCGCCCACACCCAGCTCTCCTGCTCGCAGATGCTCACCAGGAAGATGCCGTCTTTGGTGTACAGCCCGGCCTTGCAGTTGCTGCCACCGACCAGCAAGTACTTGCCCTTGCTGAAGTAGGTGAGACTCGTGGGGTTGAAGGTCAGCTGACGAGCCTTGCCCTGCATCACGCCGCTCTGCGTGTAGAAGGCGAGCGTCCGATCCCAGCAGCCTACAGCCAGGACATCCGAGGCATCCTCCTCAGTCGCTGGACTCCAAGCCAGCGCCCAAACCGGCGCGTTGGACCGCTCAATCAGCCGCTTCTCGGCGCCCTGCTTGTCTCGCAGCGTGACGGTGCCGTTGAGCAGTCCGAGCGCCAGCAATTGGCCGTCCTTGCTCCAGCAGGCCGCCAGGATCTTGGCCACCACCTTGTGCTTAGCCACGGACTTCTGCTCGGGCGCCCAGAGCCCGAAGTCCGAGGCCGTGCAGCTGGCCAGACACTGCGACTGCGGGTTGTAGGCCAGGCGCTGGATGCTCTCGTTGTGCGTGTACTTGAGGATGCCCTCGGCCTTGTCCGTCCAGATGATCACCACGTTGTCGCCGCCGCCGGACGCGAACCGCTTGCCGTCGTGCGCGTAGTCCACGGCGTACACCGTGCCCTTGTGGCCCTTGGTCGAGTGCAGCAGCGTGCCGTCCGCCGCGTCGTACACCAAGACGCGAGAGCCCACGGCCGCCACCACCTGCGCGCCGTCCGGCCGGAACGCCAGGTCCTGCACCACGAACTTCTCGCCATTGCGCTCCGGCACCTTGTCGCTCCACGCCAGCACCGCCCGCATCGTGTCGTCGGGAGGGAGCGCTTGGATCTGAGGCAGCGAGCGGGGATTGCGAAGGACGGCTGCCCGCGAAAAGTCGCGAGGGATCTTGAAGCTGGTTCTGTCGTTTAAACAGCGAGATGCTGGAGGGTTTTCGCGTCGAAATGGCTTGTTCGTTTTTGTCATGGTTGAAAAAACGAGTAAAAGCATTTCTTCACAAGGAGGAAGAAACAAAAGGACACGTGTCTTATCGGGTTCTTATTGATGTTAGCGTTGGCGAACGGACGAGAACTTATCGCTGTTTGGTGTCGAATCGACTGAGGGAGACGGCGAAGGCCTGGAGCATGGACAGCGGGTACTGGAAGTCCATGTTGAAGCAGTCCTTGCCCACCTTGCCGAGCTGCAGCAGCACGTGCTCCTGAGGGAGCGACACCGTGCCTTGGTCCTCGTACACGAACTCCGGATACGCCTGGCGGTACTGCTCGCGCATCTGGTCGTTCGTTGGCTCCGAGTGCACCAGCTGGAAGTTCTTGACCGATACGCAGGTCGCGCGGCTTCGGAAGTCCACGATGCACGACGACAGTGGGTCATACTTGGTCTCGCGTTTGTGTAGAAACACAAAGTTGGAGGAGTCCAAAACGTTTTGAGCGCCCTGTAAAAGCAAAAGACCAGCCGAAAGGTGTCAAAACGAACGATTTCCTTCGGGAAGCGGCCAGCAACCAGCACAATCTGAGCCACTCACTGCTGTGGTGATGGTGCGGACGTGCTCTTCCATCATCTGATCTCGTGAAAGCGGTCGCCACTCCATATAACCCGCTCCATTCTCCAGAATGGACGGGATAACCACCTCCATTTTCCGCGGGTACGCCTGCAGAACACACCATTATTGTCAGATCACTCGGGTATCATTACATAGAAGCCACGCCACAAGATTTCGGGGCAGGTAGGCGATTGAGGAGCGCCTTACCTTCTTGGAGTAGTGGTAGCGAATCACTGCGAGCTCGGCTCGGATGCTCTGTCGGAGCTCTTCGTCCACCTCACAGTCCGAATCCAGATCCTCGGGATTATCGCCTTGGTCGTATAAACAGTATTCCATCATACCCGTGGACGACCGCAGTTTCCCGATGTACTGGTGGCTCCGCATCATCCGCGACAGGAACAGGTCGTCTCTGTTGGTCATCACAGCCACTCAGACATCAGTTGATCGTTTTGTATCGCATTAAAACGACCAACGCCCAGTAAAAACACATGTGGTTGACCTGTTCATGGAGATGACGTAGTGCGACGTGATGCGGCTGGCGGCCTTCTTCCGGGCGTACATGATGGGACGGCCACTGGAGCTGTTGACCTCAAGCAGCAGCGTGTAGATCGGCGCCAGCTTGTTAGGTCCGCTATCGTTGCGCTCGATGAAACACTTGACGATCTGGCCTCGACCACATTCCAGCGGTCGCTTCACAAAGTCCAGCAAGTGATCGGGGATGTACGGCACACTCTTGGGGTTGAAGAACTACAGTAACATAAGCGTGAGTGCGGGTCTCTGAGAGCCAACCGAGTCTCTATGGCAACACGTACCTGGGCCTGGACCTTCTTGGGTTCTTCCTGCTTGCTGCGCCGTCGGTCTTTGCGCTTCTCGCGGGATTTCTCCCGACTAAGTGCGCTTGTGGTTGCGGAGCTGGTCTCCTTCACTCCGTCGTCACTGTGGCTACTGATCTTGTCCTTCTTGTCACTGAAGGAGGTGGTTCGCGAGTCGACATCTGGTTCGTTCAATGCGAAGTTGTCGTCTCGAGGAGAGCGTGATCCACGTCGCATCTTCCGCAGTTCGTCGTACACGTCTTCATGGGTGGCGTTCCTCCGAGGCACCAGCAATCCCTCTTCTTTGTCTTCGTCCAGGTTGCTGCTCTTCTGCTCGCTCTTGGGTTCCATATGCGTAGAGGACGAGCGGTTGCCACTCGATTTGGACGGACCGTGCTTGCTCTCAATGATCACAACCGGGTCGTCTTCATGCTCAACCGGTTTGGTCTCAAGGCCGACCGGCGTCTTTGAATCCGGCTTGGCATCTTCGAGAAACGGGATTTCCTCCAGATCCTCGAACGAATCCTCCAAGTTCCGAACGGGAGGTGCCATCGGTCGTGTGATCTTTGGGTCCTCGTTGCTGCTAGGCTTCGCACTGTTGGTCTCGCGATCCTGTGGCTCGACGTCAGCGCTCTTCGCCTCTCGTTTCTTCACGATGATGACCTCTTCTTCCGGGACGTTCGGTTGCGACTGACCGCTGAATTGCGCTGCCTTCCCCATTTTCGTAGTGAAGACGCCGCTGCTTTCGGTACCACTGCGTGTGATCGCATTCGAACGTTGAGACGACCCCGAATCCTCCTCAACGTTGCGATTGCGAGCTGACAAGGCGGCTGAGGTGTCGTTCAGTACTTCCATCGTGCTCTTCATCACCAGAGCCGGCTTGGGAGCAGGCGCCTTCTCGGTTGGGGGAGCCGTCATAGGAGCACGTTGGGTTTGTACCACCGGCTTCGGCGGTTTGGCGGGTGGCGTAGCTTCACGTTCCTTACCGGATCGGACTGTACTATTCGCGATAACGGGTGAATCATCACCGAGAAGATCCACTGGTGCTGCTCTTGGAGTCGGCTTCGCTTCCAGGTTTGGGGGAGATCGAGCTGAGGTCGGTGGGGTTCGCTTCGCGTCCGGTTTCGCCTTGATCGGGACAGCAGGAACAGGTTTCGATTCGCTCTTCACGCCGTTATCGACAACGCTGCGTGGAGTAGTCGAGCCTTTCGCTTCGCTCTTTGGAGGAGGAGCTGTTCCTGGTGGAGCCATAGCCTTCGCCTGTCCGCCATTCGGTGACGGACCTGAAGAAGGAGGTCGAGCTGCGCCTCGGATCTTCGCCACCGAAGCACTAGGAGCAGCACCGGTCGGAGGAGGTCCATTCGGTGGTGGTAGTGACGACTTGGCTCGGAATGCTGCCGCTGCGGATGTGCCTCCCTTAGGTGGCGGGTTCGACGGCGGCGGCAATGCCTTCTTCTTTTTGCTGGGATCAACGCTGCTCCCCCCGTCCTGATGTTGTTTACCAGACAAATATATTAGCACCGATAGACGCTCCATTGTCAGTGAATACCCTCATGTGTCTAATGTATGCACCTTGGCGTCTGCAGCATTGGGGTTTGGCGGTGGCGCCGTTTTGGGCGGCGCCTTCACTACGCGAGGTCTGTGAATGGGTAGAAGGTGAGGATGCAGGTCGTTGGTTCGTCGGAGATGGGGTGACAAGCGGAGCATGATGCGTACGCTCTGGCAGGCTCGTCGCCGACGTCCTTGCTTTCTCCCGAGGCTTTCTCGTCCGCCATGACTAGCGCAATCGCTTTGATTCCTGCGTTCAACTCGTCAGATAAAGAGAATGCAGAAGGCCCTCGAGGCTGCGCACCTCTTCATCACGAGCGTAACGGATGTGCACTCAGCTGGGGCTCTGGGAGGAAGCTGAAACGGCCGCGGCGTGTCAGGGACCATGGCTGATCCGAGGCCTTGGATAATGACAAGATCTAAACTTGGTGCGTCATCAAACCCCTATTGGGGACAAGTTCTCGGCGCTTGATCTTCTTCGGTGAGCGATACTCCTTCACTTGCTGCTGAGATGGCGTGTTCTTCATACGATTAGGTGGCTTGATCGAGGATGCCAGACCAAGAGACTGGCTGTCTCCACGGTTGCCGATGATCCGAAAGATTGCTACAAGCATTGAAGCCTGTGGTGTCGGAGAGAGCTTCGGCTTGCAGCTCGCTCGAGCTCAATCGCCGTGCTGTTCGCCGCGTTCTGGGCAAAGCCTCTCAATTCAAACGCCGGTTAATCCTTCTGGTTGTCGGCTCCCGTTCGCTCCAGACTCACCAGTGAGGAAATTGCTCCTTCATTCGCAATCGCTACGCGGTTCGAGTCGCTAACGAAGGCAAGATTTCCCAACGCAGCGGCTGCTTCTTCCTTTTGGTCGGCGGTGCCAGTTCGTAGAAGAGCCACGAGCGGTGAAATGCCCCCTTCCCTCGCAATCATCACGCCGTTCTGACCGTTGTTGGATGCAAGATGCCTTAGCGCAGACGCTGCCCATTGTTTCTGCTTGTCGGTTCCAGTGCGCACAAGTGCAACCAGCGATGAGATGCTTCCATTTCGCGTGGTCGCTATGCAATGTACATATTTTTTCGCAGCTAGCTGTCGCAACCCACACACCCATACCTGGAACACCCGCAGCGGCAATTATATCCATGAGCGCGGCAACAGAGGTGGTGCAGTCCAACGGAGTGGCAGCAGAAGGAGTCAGCTTGCGTTTCGCTTCTCCGGCGTCCCTGAACCTCCGCAGTTCATCAATGGCATCTGAGAGCTCAAGGCGCCTTGATGGTTGGAAGGCGCACAGCGACAGCACGAAAGTCCAATGCGCGTCGCTCTCGAACGCGGCAGGTCTATTCATGAAAAGCTGGTGCTTCAGCTTATCAATCACAGCCACGTCCGGAAGATAAAGTCCCCAGGGGGTGTTTTTCGTCACGGCTTCCACCACGCACATGCCAAACGAATACACGTCCGACTCGAGCGTTGGCGACCCCTCACTTGTCAGACACTCCGGTGCCTTCCAGCGAACAGCTCCAGTAGATGTCGCAGGTTTCGTGCCAGACGAAATGAAGCTCATCCCAAAGTCGGTCAGCTTCGCCACGCCTTCCCCTGTCACCAAAATCTGATTGCACTTGAGGTCTCCGTGCACAATGTTGTTCTGGTGGAGATACTGCAACCCCAATGCCGCATCGTACAACTTACTCCATACTATTGAGCAGCCACCCACTGTCTTCATCTTGTCTAGATACTCCATCAGATTGCCGTTCGCGGCCTCCTCACACACGAAGAAGCACGGGCGACTCACGTGGCAGGCGCCGAACAAAGGCACGACATGAGGGTGCCGCAACTGGTGCCATATATTCGCCTCTCGCAGAAACGCTTGCTTCTCCTCGGACGAGTTCGTGATCACGCACTTCACAACCACCCTCGAGCCTTGCCACAGGCCGTGAAAGACCGTACCAAACGAACCAGCATTGAACGGCCGTGCTTCTCATTGGACGGCGTGGTCAGGAATGAACCACTCGGGAACCTCTCGAATTGGAGCACCTGACATACCAGCTACAGTCGTCTTCGTCGCCGATTCAAGTAGCGATTGTGACGCGGCGCTGTGTCTGGATTGCTGTTGCTCGATCTCGGATTTAAGGAGAACCAGCGCTTCTGCTTGCGACTCCTGATCCGGCAATTCTTTGGGCAAAATCCCCGCGCTCACTTCCCATGCAGTCAGCAACCGTTGACCCACAGCCTGTACTCTTGCATCCCGCTCATCCTTCCAGTTAGGCTGGGAGTTATCGAATGGAGCATATCCAACCTGGCTTTCAACTCCGTCGATCGCACCATGAAAGTCGCGCAAAAGGCCCAGCAGCGTGCGAGTGCCCGCAATACGCTCAATCGTTGATTTGTTTGCGTGTTGTACCAAAGTGGCATTGAAGCGCGCCGCAATTGAGTAGAAAGTGGTCTCGCTTTCGTCCGGAACTCGGTGTTTCTTCTCGTCGATCCAGTAGTGCAAAGCGAGCAGCCGCGCCAAGACGTCTTCACAGATGACTTGAGTTTCGGCCATCTTGCTGCACAGCTCCAGAAAGGTCTCGAGTTGGCTCAAAACAGATTGGTAGCACACCGCAGGCGACTCGCTAGCATCGGGTTCCCCTTGCGGCTCTCTTGCCTGTTGATCAGAGCCCGCGGCGATTCCAGCCGCCGTGTCATCTTTCCTCAGCGCAGGGGAGGTCACGTCAGGCAATGGGCTTGGCACCATTGTCGCGGCCGTTGTCAGGATTTGCGTTTCTCGTTCGTGTAACAGCAGCGAGATCTCGTAGCCTTTCGCATCCGCAGACACGAGGGGCGTGGAGCCACTGTCTCTTGAGTCCACTGCTGCGCCTTTCCGCCGCGCCTACACCATGTCGGTCACGTGTCCTTCCTTGGCGGCCTCCAGGACCAGCAACTCGTCAGCAATGCCATTTTCCATGTCAACACGAGCTGTCCTGTCTAAATTGCGGGAAAAGATTGTTTGGCGATTTTTGTTCGTTATAATATTTGGCCGTTTCCATTAACGTCATTTAACGATCGTTGCTCGTTCTTTTGGAGGAAAATATCTTACCAGTGTCAAGAAATTCAAATTTCACGAATGGAATTTCAGATTTACCGTAAATTGTTGGCATGTCCACTTTTGGAGACGGAGCCTCTTTTCCTCACCTTGGGTTCATGTTGTTCCA
>MBAC02011072.1:0-19131 GCA_001712635.2 Nothophytophthora sp. Chile5
CTCCTCCACCGCCGCTGGGTCTGTTGGCACTTCTGGAGTCAAGGCGAGTAACGCAAACAGCTCTCGCAGTCTGTCGCCCCTCACTTTAGCCGCACTCTAGCAGGAGCAGAATACACACGAATGTCGTCGATCACACGAGGACACCGTCAGTCGGCGACACACTGGTCGTGAACAGCCAAACGGACAACTGCTAGTACGCTAGAACATACCTCGTCCGCCCATTGAACCTGGTAGTCGAGACATTCCAGCACAGGCGCATGCAGACTCTCTGCGCGCTGTCCTTCCGTCTGCAGCTTCTGCTGGGCGACTTCCATACGTTCCGAGCGCTCTTCCAGCCTCGAAGCACGCTCGACCACCGCGATCCGCTCTGCGCACAATGGCACATCAAAATACCCAGCACATCGACGTGGTTAACAGAGGCTTTAACGCGTCGTCTCTAGAGGAAGAACAGCACGATACCACTGCACAGTCGCTCGCGCGTCTTCATGACCCGCTCGGCCAGCTGCTCCACTGCTTTCAGACGTCGGTCGAGCTGCAGCTCCGCTTCAACCACGCTGCTCCTCGACTGCAACGGAAGCAGGACACGCGCAGCTCGTTAGCAGATGACACAAGCAATCGTTCGAGAGGAGATCTGGCACATTGAAGCACGAGGTCCGTACGTTCAGCGCGAACTCCGTCTTCTTGCGCAGAACGGCCACGTCGGCCTGCAGTGCCGCCAGCATCGTGCGGCGCTGCTGTAGCATCCCTGACGTGCAGTGCGAGCACGAGAACGCGGCGCGCTGACGGCGGCACAGCGCGCATTCGCTCTTCTCCATCGCTGCCTTTTGCTTCTGCCGCCTTGGTAACATTAACTGAAATTTGAGAAGCAACATTATCAGATGACGCGTTACTGACCTACGTGTTAGCGACGTTACTGTCACTAACGTGGTAGTGTCACTCTTGGGTGCAACTTCAATGTCAGGCTGTTGTTCCTTCGGCCCGACCATCGCCGATGCCGCTCGTGGCATCAGTCGTCGCTCGATCGACGTGGCGACCCGATGGAGCACTCTGGGGAGGATCCGCCACACGCCACGCCAACTTTTAGATCCCGGAAGTCGAAAACCGTGTAGTAAGCCTCCAGGAAGTTGTCGCCCAGCACCCACCAGTACATGTCCTCGCCCAGATCTCTACGCCCCATTGCAACCACAACACGATACGACAGGTCAGAGGGCGCGGCTTTGGCTAGTGACGCATTTCCACTGAAATACGCACCCGTGATCGAGAAGCTCGATGTCGCACGACCCTTGGCTGCAATCGAGGTAGTCGCGGGGCGTCAGGTGGAAGAAGTTGCCGTCTCCAGTCCGGCCGAACGAGAACGAGAGCGTCGGGAAGGATGCGTACTCCACATTGTAGCACGTGAGCTGCTCCAAATCGCAGGACTGCCCAGCCACCACCTCGTCGATGACTAACTGGTACAACTGCGACGGCACATACGTATAACTTGAGCCCGTATCGACGATCGCATAACAAAACGGCTCACAGAGATTGGCCTCTTCGCCCGCTTTCCCATGCACAAGATGGACATCATTCACCATCAGCGTCCAGTAGGTGAGCTGCGTATCGACTAGCAAGAGTACAATATAAAACGTCAGAGTGCCAGATACGCCTCCATAGCAACAGCCGCACATCAGATGCAACGCCTCAACCTACTTGGCAATGTCACCACCGAGAAATACGCCAGTCTAGCACCTTCTCCGGCGACCGAGAGGTCATATCCGCCAAAATGGAAGGCCGAGGTTTCTTGGTTGCGATCTTTCGTGAGGTGGAAAGCGAAAACGGGGATCATCTCAGGGTGGGAGCTCACCACTGCGTCCAAAATGGTCGGGTGTGAGATCTTGCTCATACCCGCGAACGCCAAGCCGACCACGCCATCACTAACAAGATCCTAGAATTTGCACACGCAGCGAATGGTAGATGCCAGTTAGCAGCAGCCAGCACTCAGACCCGTACATATTTAAGGGCTCACCGGGATGTCGCCCGTCTCTTCTGTGAGGACAGCAAGCGCCAAATCCGGGATGGAATAGTTCCCGATGGCGACGACGTCAGTTCCAATCAGGCCGTAGGAATCGCCGCTGCCGTAGAGTCCTTGGAACGTCTCCACCGTCGGCTTGAACGAGCTGGATTGCTGTCGGCTAAAGCCAGAATGTTTCCCACAACTTGAGCAGGACTGATCGGGTATCCACACATCGCTCGACCCTGGAACAGGCAGCACCACGAAAGAAGCCGCTATATTAGCAGCGGGAGGGAAGTCTAGTGCGCACCACTCACAAGAGCACGAGCTGTAGATTGTTGCAGGACCTGTGTCAAGCAAAACTCGGAACGATTGTGGAGGGTTCCCGACGCTAACAATGGCGAAGTACTGGTCGTTCTCCACGTTAGACAACGGCAACCGCGACAACTTCGCTTTGCTTGAGTCGCTGTGAGGTAGAGCGAGCTCGCTGCGTTCGTGCTGTAGCAGGTTTTGTTGCGCCTTGGAGTGTTGAAGGTCGGGGGTCAACGCACGAGGCGAGGCGCGTTTGCGCCGATGCACAGAGAGCGGGACGCGAGTAAATGCAGTCGTGTCCCCGCATCGGATGGCGGCAAGACCGAGAAGCGAGGCGACTAGCGCCACCACTTTGCGCGGCATGTTGGCGTGTCAACCAACGGTCGGAGTCGATCCTCAAGCGTCGCGGTGTCGAGCCAATGGAATCTTGTCCTTGCCCTTTTGACTTGGATACGCGTTTGTCAACGTCTGGTTTGCCACAACTCTCGCCACCCACATGACTGCTTTGGCTGACAAAAATCAATCAACTGGCGCCGCCACAACACTACGCCGTTAGAATGCTGATACCTTTGCCACCACCCACAACTTTCAGCACCCTTCAAATGTTACTGTCCCAACCACGATGGGCGGACAACGGCATTGAAATAGACCGAGCCTTTGGCGGTCATTTCGCTTTTGCCGACTTGAGGTAGACTACCAAGTCTAACAGCAAGGATGCGCTCCTTGTGCACGAGTGTGCTCGCCATCCTGGTCGCGTTCGTGGTCATGGAGACCGGTGTAGTCTCTAGCGGCGTTTGTTACACGCCATGGCACCACAAGACCGTGAACAGCGATGTCCTGGCGACTGATATGGCGCAGGTGGTCCAGTACTTCTCAAGTATTCGCACTTACCAGGCCCAGTTCAGCGGCGTGAACGTGGTCGAGATGGCGGCTTCAGCGGGCCTGAAGGTAGCTGTCGGAGTGCAGCTCTCGGATTCGAACGCTGTGGAGTCCGAGATCGAGGCCGTGTGTTCAGGCTACTCTTCTCACCCGGACACAGTTGAAGCAGTCTACGTTGGCAACGAGGATCTCAAGAACGACGATTTCGGGACCTTCTCGGCGGAGGAGCTCGTGGGGTACATTGATCAAGTGAAAGACTGTGTGGGTAGCACCCCCGTCGGATCGGTGCAACGCATCAACGAGTGGCTGGACGCAGATGGCGCGTCGAGTTTGGCGGACGCCTGTGACGTTATTGGCGTTAACATCTATCCGTTCTTCACCCCGGGCAATGACTCCGCTGTGACGAAGCTCGAGAACCAGTGGGCTCAAATGACATCTGCCGGATATGATGAGAGCGTGCTGCATTTGACGGAGACTGGTTGGCCGTACGAGGGAGAGGCTTACGACGACAACGAACCGTCGATCGACGCCATGCAGTCGTACTTGAACGACTATTCGACGTGGGCTGCAAACGTTAGCCAATCGTACTGGTTCATGATGTATGACACGACAACAAGCTACAGCGGGGCGGAGTACGAGAAGCACTTTGGACTGTTCGGCACCGATATGGAGGCGCATGTGACGATCCCACAAACCGACGGCTCGACTGTCACCACCTATGCGCCGATCAGCACCAGCGCCGCCCAGAAGCGCGACGTATATGCAGGTATGTTGCACATCGGAGCTTTAGTCAATCTCCTGGTCGTCCTTGCGTTATAGACCTTTTCATACATATCGTTCAATTTGCGAGACATCACTTCGGGTTCGATCCGAGCGTCCCGGCGTTCTGGGCATGGAAGGATGACTCATATACCTGACTCGGGAGCAGGACGAAGCGCTGCTCAAGACCATCGACGGGCTGTCTGCGCCTGGCAGCGAGTTCTGGGCCGACATCTCGGGTCGAGTGCTCGTGGAGGAGGCGGAGCTGGGCAACCGCACGATGAAGCACGGCGAGGACGGGCCGCTTCGAGGCATGCTCAGCCAGATCCCGTGGCAGCTGGAGCTTCAGGGGACGCTGCAAGGCCGCGCGACACATTTCGGCCGCGAGAACACGCCCATTTTGTACGAAATCACCCGTGCCGTTCCACGTCGTGGTCGGGACGAAGCCGTCGGAGAGCTCGCAGCGAGCTGAAACGTGGTCGATGCGTTTGTGGATTCAAGTCGAAGCGTCGAGGCGGCGAGTACGTTTCGGTTGTCACTGTAATGATTGGCAATCGCAGTACGAATGCAAGACGCATTTGCCATTCTCCCAATCCGTTCGAGAGAGGTGCATATAACCTGAACCAAAATGGTGGCAAGTTGATAGGAGGCTCGCGCTGCGACAACGTAAAATAATTTGTCCCGCCACCGAAATACCGATCTTGCGCAAACTGACACAAAACGTCCAGCAACAGCAACACATGTACCACGTTTCGGAAAAGACCAGCTCTGGGAAGGTGCTGCAAGTTATTTTACTTTTGTTTCAAATAACTTGCAGCACACATTTTGAAATAAAATTTCAGACAATGGCGGTATTCTTTGGCAGAAAATGCCTATGGAAAAGCATTTGCAACGCTGTCGTGCGGTCAAATGAGCGACCGGCGCCACGGAACTATTACGAAACCCCATCTCACCCCAAAGAACAGCAATCTGGAAAGCTCGAGTACATTCGAGAACACCGCGGCTCAACCTGGACACTAGTAATGCAACATAGCTTGATGTCCATGCGGCATGGCACAAGGAAATGTATGTAGATTTGATGGGTTTGCATGTGGAAAACAGAAAGTTCTCGGATGACATTTCTGCTGAGAAAACGCACTAAATTTTCGTTGCCTATTTCGTGTAAATTATTGCCGGAAAACGCATCTCCAGCTCAATCCGAGTGGGGTCGAAAAAAACAAATCCGGTAATGCTTGACATTCGCTGAGAATTGGACCACGTGAGGTGCGCATGCGCAAGTGCAAATAATTGCTCGCGCACATGATAAACTCTTGTCGCGTACGAGTAGCACGCGCGGACATCTCCATTTGTGTCGTTTTGATACTGGGGCATTGCACGCTTTCTACTGTCATGACGTAACATCAAACGAACGTCCGTCACTCCAGGCTGCACCAGGACATACTTTGTAAAAACACTTCGTAACATCTTCAAAAATGCTACCCAAATCAAAATGCGTTTCGTTTGCGCCACCAACTGCAACGAGGTTTGCGAGATCCAGCCCCTCCAAGACCAACGCAAACAGATCTTCATATGAATGGCATGGCCATATGCATGCCACCTTGGCTATTGTTGGTTGGACAGACTTTGCGTTTGCCATCTCGTCGCTGCACATATTTGCGTAGACTAGATCTGTGTGCAATTTGCTACAGCTTTTGCTACGAGCGCAAATCAAAAAGCGTCCTTTTTGTGTCTTGGCATTTGCGTAGGTTTCGGTAGAGTTCTAAAGCCCTCGTTGGATATATCGCAGACCGCTATCTCAATGCAGCCTGCAGATATGTTTAAATGAAGGAGGCAGGTTGCGATTTACTAGTATGCGTTTGCTTTTGCATTTAGTCCTTGCTTTTTTTCGGATTCCCCGTTTCTTTTTTGGCTGAAACTTTCCGATTCATTACCATTAAGCTTGCACTGAGCATGGCCAATTAGCTCGATATTTGCGGCCTGTCCCACCATCAAAAATGTCGTCCACGTTGACAGCAAGGAAAATTGAGCTTCCTTTGGGAGTGGGTCATTTTTCTGCCGCCCCGCCCCATCCCAAAGGCGGTAAATTACGGCGCAGCCAGTAAATTACTGAAGCAGTTGCCCGCAACGGAACAGAGAACGAAATAAGGCCAAAGCGAAGGAAAATGCTGCGGGCCAGCTTTCCATACTCGGATCAGCAAGCGAGCGAGTGGATCCAACCGCGAGAAGAAAACAGCAGTAAGTCGTGCATTTGAGTGGTTGCCTTCGCTGCCACAGAGGCGCTTCCGTGTTCGCGGCGCGCTCGACAGGATCGAGGGCGGTGTCGTGTGCGCGAATGCAGAAGGCGGCGGCGTCTGCTTCATGCGGAGCCTCCACCAGCCTCTGGGCGGCGGGGTGTTTATTGCGTTTGCGTGAGTGCAAATGGAAACTGTGCTATCTCGTGGATGCGAGTTGCGCGGAACGATCGGATAGGGCTTTTGTGTTCATCCCCGTGCACGAACACAACGGAACACAACGGAACACACGCGACATGGAAGACTCACGCGGGCGTGTTGTGCAAATGTGCTTTAGGCATTTGCAGCGTTTGCCACATTTGCCAATTGGAGACGCGCGAAAGGAAGCGGGAACCCACCGAATAACCTCGCGAAGCAAAAGCAACGCGCTTGATTCGACACGGAAGCTTCACGCCCCTCTTCCTCCCGCAAGGGACCGCGCGGCGACAACTCGGTTGCGATGCCCAAGCGCAAGGCCAACTGGTGGCCCGCCAGCATCCTGGCCGACCCGGACGTGCTCAGCGTGGACGACGAAGGGCGCTTCGTGCTGTGCAAGATCTGCCACGTGCACTACGCCGTGCACGGCGGCAAGAAGCCCAAGCCCGTGATCATGAACTCCAACTTCCGCACGCGGGCCTGGGACGTGCACAAGGAGCGCACCAACTCGCACCGCATGCAGAAGCAGCAGGAGGCCGAACAGCAGCAGAGGCAGCAGGCGGCGCCGCCCAAGGAACCGCCTAAGTCATCGACCGACGGCGACGCAGCGCCAAAGGACGGCGCTGAGTCGCAGGCGGCGGCCTCGAAGCCACCAGAGAGCGGCGCTGGCAAGAGGAAGGCAACGGGGAAGCGGCCGGCGATGGGGGCCGGCGGCGCGCCATCTCCACGTCGACGGGCGTTCCGAACGGGTGCGACGACGGCGGAGACGGCGCGTCGACCTGCTGCAGGACATGCACGTCACTCGTTCCTGTCGCCAGCGGTGGAGAGGAAGACAGCGGCGGGGAATGAAGGAGGCGGCGGTGGTGGTGGCGCTGCTTCGACGAAGCAGGCGGAAGGACTGATGCGCTGGCGCCACATGCACGACGACGTGAGTCGGGCGCTGAGTGCGGCCCCCAAGAAGCGACAGACGGGCACGTACACGAGCGGCGAGATGCGCGCCGCCAAAACGCTGGCGCAGACCGAGACAGGTGGCTTTGGCGGCAACAACAGCGACAAGGTGGCCAAGAAGCTGCGGTCGCTCAATGACGAGTACCACGCCAAGGCCATGCGGCCTGCCGACGCCCTGTACGACCGCCCCAGTGCTAGCTACACGGAGTACTGGGGCACGCTGCGCGACGTGTACAGCTCGGGCACCGGGACTGCGTCGTCGTCCCACAAAAAGAGCAGGGCCTCAAGCAAACATCCCCGCGAGGAAAACAAGGAGACCGCCGAGGTGGACTTGACGACGCCAGATGAGTCGGGTGGCTCCAGCGAGGACGTGTTCAAGCCGGCGGTGATCGTGCATGACGCGGCGCTCGTCCACGCCGTCGACCGACTCACAGAAGCCACGTCCCAACAGCTCGTGGGCTTGTACACGAAGGAGGCATCAGGCACGCGCGAGGCGCTGGCAGAACTCACGTCCATCATGACTGACCTCCGCGTCCAGCACGGAAATGCGTTCGGGCGCATGATCGAGTTGCAGGAGAAGCATCTCAAGGTGATGGAAGGCTTGCTCCAGCTCAAGCTGCGCAAGGAGGCTGCTCGAAATGCGAGCAATGTTGCTAGCGAGGAGAAGAACGCGAACGAAGCTGCTCGAGACGCGCGAGAGTGAAGACCCGAGCGGAATGGAAGACACGACCGAAACGCACGTACGGGGGCGATCCAGTCTCCGTGGCGAAGCAGACGTAGCAGTACACCGAAGAAGAAGAATCAGCGGGTCGTATGTGTTGGCATTCTCTCCTTGAAAATGGACGAACGAGGCATCTGGACTACACCGAGGAAGAACTTGCCGTGCTTTAGGTACCTTTTTTTTGCGGGATCAATCATATCTATAAGCTTCCCTGCATGCTGGCGATCATTAAGCCACTCCCCTTGGCAGATTAGAGCACACAAGCCAACGCTTCGGTTGCCTCAACGTACCGTTCAAACGAGCAGCGTCACTTTCTCCGATCAATCTCGAGCACACGAGAACATCGTGCGCAATCCGTGCTTGCTGGGGCCAGCGCAAAGATGCCCTCGTTTTCCTTTCGCATAGCAATTTCAACATTACCACGTGCATGGATAATACGTACGCAACGGGATGCAGCTCGCGCGTTTCGCTAGCTTGACGCAGATGCCTCATGCGAAACCGCGAGGGCAAACAGAGCACACATGCTGCATGTACAAGAACATACGCAAACGCCACAAGCACAACACACATCTTCGGGGACAACCAGTATTACGAAAGAAAGTGTGGAGCGACATACCGAGCGTTTTTGTTCAGCCCCGCGACTTTTTCAGCGCGCCATCATCGCCTTCGCCCACGTTCGGAGCAATATCCCACTGCTAGCTGGCTCGCTTTGGCGAATCGATTCGCGCGTCAATCTTTGGCACGGTGGCGGAGATGCGCGGCGAATCCTCGCGCTGGAATAACACGCAGTGAATCATGCAATAGAGGGAAACAAGCAAGTTGCGTATTCGGCGGGCCTCGTGTGACTCCTTCAGCGTCGACGCTTAGGACTCCGACTGCGAGTATGAGTCGGCGAGTGCCGTCGTCGATGACTACTGTGGCGATTGCGATCGCGGTTGCGGCTTCTTGAGCGGTCTCTATCCTTGTGGCACTCGCGCTCTCTGCTTCGACGTCGATTTTTGCCGTAGTCGTGGTCTCTGCTTCGACCTCGACCTTTACTGCTATCTTCATCGTGTTGACTGCGAGGTCGTTCCTCACGTCTGCATAGCCATCCCCATCATAACGTCAGAAACAGCAAACGGCAGGAGCCATGTGAGCTCCAACTCACTATGAACGAACCAAAACGCCTACGTACCGAGGTCGTGAGTGAGGTCTTGATGCTAAGGGGAGCCCCCGTCGCCTTGACGAAGACACCACGACCGTGTCTTCCCTTCTGCCGCTTTCCCCTCTCTCCTTCCGAACGCTCTCTTTTGGGTCCTTGGCGGTGCTGTCAGTAGCTCCCGTTTGTTGGCGTTCGCGTCGCCGTTCCGTCACCTCGGCGATCTTCTTGCGGATCTGCACATAACCTAAATGCATCTTGCCGCCAAAATGGTCGGCCAAACGTCGGTCGCTGTCGAAGATGCTCAGGAATGCGCCGCACACATCGCACACACGCAGCTTGTAGTTCACGTTGGTCGAGGCCAGCGGGTTGTCCGCCAGCAACTTGCTCCTCTCTCTTTTCATGCCAGCGCCGACACATTTCTCCTTCTCTGCTGCACCGTCGTCTCCAGGCCCCGACAGCTCCGCCTTCGCTCTTTTGAGCTCCTCAATCTTCTGCACGAGCTCGATGGACCGCTCCACCTCGCCCACAGTGCTCGCCTCTTTTGCCTGCTCCATTGCCTCCTGGATCCCAGTCGTCAGCTCCAGCACGCGCTTGGCATCAGCCGCATCAAGCGATCTAGCGTCTTCTTCTTCTTCTTGTTCCTCCTCGTCTTCCGTCATGACCTCGTCCAACCGCTTCTGTCCGCGCGCAATCTTCTTCTCCACGTCGGCCACGAACACGGCCAGCTCCCGCACCAGCTGCTGCTCGTAGCCCAAATCGCTGCCCGTAGCGGAAACGTGGCGCTCGTAGGCAGCGCGCATTTCCGGTAGATGCAGTGATTCGCAGACGCCCAAGTTCATCTTGGTGTTCTGGAACAGGTCGTGGGGACAGAGGCCGCACAGCCAGGGCTTGCACACGCGCGGGTGGCGGAAGTCCGAGATGTCCTCCTCCGGCCGGTCGCCGTCGCGGTTGCGCCCCATGAGGGTGTCCAACAGCGCGCGCTGCGCGTCCATGCCGAGCGCTCGAAGCCGAAGCGGACCCGCGCTTCTTCAGACGGAAATATGATGCGGTTTGTATGGAAGGGCAACGTCAAGTGCGCGCGGCAACATGAGAAGAGTGACGCGGCACTAAGATGAGGGGCAACATGCACAAGAGTGACATGATCTTCAGACGTGATAGCGTTCGCAGCGAACGAATGTGCCTGGGTTTATTGCAGGGTAGCCATTCCATTTAGAAATCGTCGGGCTTGTCCCAAGAGGACATGCCGGTCTGCTTGTTGAAGTAGAAGGGCTTGCCGGCACCGTCGTCCCACTGCTCGACCCACGCCTTCTGCGGCAGTGCGTCCGTCCCCGGCTGCCTCTTGGCTTTCTTGCCCGTGAGGCGCGTCTCCTGGCGCTCGGCCTCCTCCTCCTCGTCGTGCTGTTGCTTCGCAAGCTGCTCTTCCAGGATGCTCTCCTCGTCGCGCATGGCGCTGTCCACGACAGCAGCTCCGGCCGCCAGCTTGCTCACCAGCTCCTGAGTCTTGGCCAGCAGCTTGGCCCCCGCGGCCGACTCGGTCACCGTGTGCTTCACCTTGTCGGCCATCTTCTCCGCCAGCGTAGCTCGGGCTCCGACGCCAGTTTCTCCCGCTCCAGTCTTCCACACCGCTGGCCACAACTGCTCGAGCTCCACGGGGTAATTGCTCTGCACCTGCACGCGGAGCGGACCTTCCATGCCGCTCACGTACGCCGCCACCATCAGCGTGTAGGTGCGAGCAGCCAGTTCGCATTGAATGCGCACCTCACGACTGCGGACGGGTGCGCCGCTGTGCGCGGCCACATTCTCCAGATTGAGCTCCGTGACACGTCGCGCCCGGTCCTTCTGGGCACCAAGCGCCACGATGTACACGGCGATGGGCAGCACCGTTACGGGCGCCATGCCGTGTGCGTCCACTTGTGTGACCGTGACGATGACTTCCGTTGGTCGCGACACCCGCAGCGAGAAGTGCGGGTTATTCTCCAGCCCACTGCCACTCGGGTTGTGCAGCGTTGGCAGGCCGCTGGCGGTGGCGTCTGCACGTGAGAAACGCGCATGCATGACGCGCACGCTCCACTTGTGCGGGTCATAGTAGCGACACACGTAGAGCGCGCGGAAGGCGTGGCAGAAGTCGTCGAAGCTCATCCAGAACGTGTTGTCGTCGCCGGCGTCGCTGCCCGTGCGCACGTCCAGTCGCTTACGCAGTCGACGCGTCCAGAGGCGCGACGTGTCGCTCCAGTCTCCTTTCCACTCGGGGTGGTCTCCCGGCGGGTTACGGAGCTTCAGCAGTTGGGCGCCGTCCACATCTCGCACGTCGTAGATCACGTAACAAGCGTCGAAGACCAGGCCCGAGGCTCGTAGCGCTGGGTCTGCGTGTTCGCTGGGCAAGGAAGCAGCACCGAGCAAGAAGCGGTTCTTGCTGAAGAGTCGAAGCTGCTGCCAGAGCGTCTTCTTGAGCGCGCCACGAGTGGCCGGCGCCAGGAAAACCTCCTCGCACTCACAACCCGAGAGCATCCGCAGCGCGTGGTGCACGTAGCCGCGCTCAAGTGCCGCATAGCCGCCGTAATACTTTGCGAAGGCCTTCTCCACCAGCGGAACCCACAGCTCCTCGAAGTCGCGACTGTGTGCGAAGGCTGCGCCGGCGCTCACAGATACCTCCACATCTGCAGCAGATGTCTCGCGTTCGATGGAGTCGTCGACCACGGGGAAGAAGTCGTCCACGATGACGGTCTCCCACTGGCAGTTCTGGAAGAGCCGCAGTGCGTAGGCGCCCGTGAGCGACGTCTGCTTGGTCACGAAGAGCCGATCGATCAGTGGGTCCACCTTGCCGTCGTCCACACCGCCCGAAGCCGCTAGGATGCTCAACGCGCTGAGCAGCCAGGCGTCGTCCAGCCGCCCGACGCGCACGTCATCAGGGTCGGTGCCGCCGTCGAAGAGTCCCGCAGCCACGTTGATGGCCGAAGACACCTTCCACTGCGGCGCGACCTCCTGTTCGCGTGTACAGCCGGCGAGTGACGTCGCATCTGCGGGGAATTCGCGGTCCTGGTACTGCAAGGACCGACCGAAATCGCCCGGGACGCACGAGTAGCCCGACTCGATCTCCAGCAACGCCTCGCGTGCATTCACGAGCGCTTCATCGAAGTCCGGCTTGCGCTCCTCCTCCTCCACTAGCACGCCTTCGGCCTCGCGACGCATTCGACGAGCCTGGAACTCCTGCACGCGACGACGACACTGCTCGGCCTCGTGTGGCACCCAGAAGTCCCGCAACTCCTTCTGAGCCGCCAGTGCCGCGCGGTCCTCGGCGTCCACGATGGCGTCCGTGCGCTCCATCTCGTCATTGAACGCGGCTTTGAGTGCGTGGAACCGCGCGCGGGACTCCGGGGAGAGCGAGAGCAGCCACACGGCCACCAGCGGGATGTCGATGGACGCGAAGGAGCTCGTGCGGAACACGTTGGCCGGCGGACTGATGCCGTTGGACATGAGCTTGAAGCGGTTCTCGCGCAGGAACTTCTGGAACAAGATCTTCTCGCGACTCAGCCGCGCATCTGCCGCCGTGAGCATCAGCAACTGCAGATGGATCACGCATCGCGTTTCTTCGTAGAACTCGCGGTCTAGCGCCGCGTCCAGCTCCGGCAGCTGCAGCAGCAGCTCCACTAGGTCTCGAGGCGGCGACGCCGGTGTTGCATCCCTCTTGCTCGACTCTGCAGCAACAAGAGCACTGCTGGTGCCACCTCCGCCACGCTCTAGCTCATCTGCTTGGCTGTCGGAAGCGGCTTGATCCCCCGCGTTCATCTCGGGTTCTGCTGCATCGTCTCTCTTCGCCTTCCGACTCCTCCACTTGAGCGTCGAAGGGAAGTACTTCCACCGCACGAACTTGAGTAGTCGCCAGGGCACCGTGAGTGCGTACAGGAAGCCGAAGGGCCCAACGCCTCGCTCGAAGACGTCGTGCCAAGCCTCTCGCCATGACAGATGGCCGTCGGCTCGTGGCACTTCGAGGCCGTGCACCGTCGTGACGTATCGGCATTGACGGTCCACGTCGTGGATGTCCATCGCGATCTCGCCGCCTGTGCGTCGGGGTTCCAGCTTCACTACCTCGTCTTCCAATAGCTGACTCTCCTTGGACTTGCCATGCTTCTTGTGGCTCGAGAAGGCAGAAGCGGCGCCCCCGCCGTACGCGATGGCCTGGAACTCGAGCTCGGCTTTCTTCTCGCGACGCGCTTGCTCCACGAACTCGGCGCATTCCAGCGTAAACGGCTGTCGTCGACGGTTGGCCACGGCTTGTGCCGCCTCGCTAGCGTCCTTGAGGATCATCTCGCTCACGTATTTGGCCGCGATGCCCATTTGCACGGGCGTGACGGCGCACAGATGCGCCGTGACTCCCGCGAAGGCGAGCAGCACGAGGCTGCAGAGCCCGACGCCGAAGCCCAGCGGGTCGAAGAACATGACGCCCGCCACGCCCCAGAGGAAGGCCAGCAGGAAGACCATGTAGAGCGGCAGCACGTTGTGCGTCTCGTCCACGACGTTGTTGGTGAAGGCGTTGTAGGAGAAGACGGGGAAGAGGTAGGGCGAGTAGAAGACGGACTCGTCGGCCGAGCGCTTGACCACGATCCAGCCGGCCACGAACTGCAGCGAGTACTTGAGCAGTAGCACCACGAAGACGATGGAGAGGCAGAAGAAGAAGCTCACGCCCGAGGCCAAGGCGGCGACGATGGACACGACGGTGGCGCCCATGACCGTGAGGCTGGCCTGTCGTTGGTATACTGGCGCCAAGTACCGATCGTTCTCGACCCACTTGACGAGGAAGTAGGTGAGGAAGAGGAAGAGCGCCAGCAGGAACGTCAGCACCCCGCCTAAGGCCATGCTGGCGAACACGTACATCTCGAAGATCCAGAGCGCGATGGCGACGAGGCAGGCGCTGCCCACTCGACGTAGTGGACGTGTGATCGCCCAGTCTTCGTCCTGCCAACGACCCAACATGACGGCGAAGAGCAGGAAGACTGGGTAGAACACGAGCACGGAGAGCACTACGAGCGACTCGACCACGTTCACGTTGCACTTGAGCACAGCGATGAACAGCACGAAGCCCGTGATCCACGCCAGCAAAGCGCTGGCTCCGAGCGAGACCTTCATGTCCGGCGTGAACATGGCCGTCTTGAAATACTTGAGTGTCGGGAAGAGCGTGAAGATGAGCACGTAGCCTCCGGTCCAGACGAGGTGGCCCAGCCACGCCGGGTCCTCCGTGGCTGTGAGAACCATGCCGTACAGCAGGATGAGCAGCAGCAGAGCCAAGAAGCTGCCGAGCGTCACGTGGTCCTGCGGCAGCAGGAAGCCTTGTCGGTACGCCTGGTACAGCGTCATCTTGCTGAAGTCCACGTCGCCGTCGCCGCTCAAGGCCAGCGTCCTTCTGCGAGCCAGGACGGCACTGCTGCTGGAGGCATCGAGCAGCGGCTGTCGTGACGCCTCGTCGTCGTCATCTCCCGTAGCAGCGTCGCCTCCACGGCCACGACCCAGTAATGGCGACCCCGAAGGCGAGAGGTTGTTCACTTCTCCGTACTTCTTCCGCGACTTCTTGCTCGAGAACAGCTCGCGCCAGCCGCGTTTCCCAGCCGCCAGGTCTCGCAACAGAGCGAATCCAAGCGGTTTGGCCGATTTGATTGCTGGCGGGGCGGAGATGCCACTCTTCCCGTCGCCTGCTGCTCCCTCCAGCACCACGGTGAGTCCTGTCGGGGCCTTGGGTCGTACTGCCTCCGTTCCTACGCCGTCTTTGCTCTTTCTGCCTGCTGCCGTGTGTCTTCCTGGCAGTGCGAGCAATGGCTTCTTGCTGACTTTCGTTGGCGCTTGGCCTCCCTGTAGTCCCAGCAAGCTCTTGGAAGGCAGCGTGGGCATCTTGAAGGTCTCGTCGGCGCTGTCGTAGACGCTGTTGTTGCCTTTGCCCTTGAGCGGCGGCAGCACGAAGGTCTCGCGCATGAGCTCCGCCTCCTTCTCGAGCGCGGCCATCTCGTCCAGTTCACCGAAGCCGCCGTCGTCGTCGTCGTCCAGCACGTCCTCCTCGTCGTCCTCGGGCGGCCAAACCACCAGGCGGTAGTCGTTGC
Organism: Nothophytophthora sp. Chile5; assembly: GCA_001712635.2. NCBI lineage: Eukaryota > Oomycota > Peronosporomycetes > Peronosporales > Peronosporaceae > Nothophytophthora > Nothophytophthora sp. Chile5. Next base: position 15,263 of record MBAC02011072.1, read on the forward strand.
GGCGCCATTGCACATGGACAGCCAGCGAGAGCATGAGGATCAGCGGGGCGAAGACGGAGGTCACGAGGATGAAGGTGGACTGCGTGGACGCAAACACGAAGAGCCCCGAGCAGATGACGAGCACCTCGGAAGCGGCCGCCAGCATGAAGGGCAGGCGGATGGGACGCACGAAGAGGTAGACGTTCATGGCGTAGTCCGAGAGGAGCTGCTCCTTCTGCAGGAAGAAAGCACGCGATGTGGCTAGCGAGAGACCCACGAAGAGCACGACGATGAAGGCCAGCACGCCGAAGACCCAGAGCGGCCACTCCTGACCTAGTACAGGCACACGGACCTGCTGGTTCTCGCTTGTACCGAAGGCCACGGCGAGCAGCAGGAAGAGATAGAAGAAGGACAAGAAACCCAGCACGAACTCGGGCGTCGTGCCCACGTCCAGCTGCTGCTGACGTTCATACTGCGGGTCGTGACCGAAGAACGTGACGCCGCCGGCCTCCTGCTTGTTCATACGCGGCAGGTTCTTGCCGATGATCTCGCGACAGAGCGCCGTGCCGAACACCATGTAGAGGAAGGCGTGGCCGAGGATCCAGTAGCGGCCGCAGGTCGCCGCGAGACACACGCGCACACAACTCAGCAGCAGCACCACGTAGCCTGCCGACCACTTGGTGGCGTTCTTCCCTCGATGCAGCATGAACACGCACAGATCCACGAGTACGAGCGTGGCGGAGATGCCGATCGCCTGTGCCAGGAACGCGGTCCGTGCGATGGCCACGATGCAGTAGAGCAAGAGCGTGAACAGCGCGTAGCCGTAGTAGCGGCGGTTCCAGCGTCTTCGCGTGGCGGCAGGCGTCACGAACGCGCTCTTGAGGATGTCGGCGTGCTCGAAGCCTGGCACCGACTGCTCTACAGTGTAGTGGTCGCCTAAGATGGGCGCGAAGGCTGACTGCTTCCGCTTTCTTCTGCTGTTGAAGTTGGCTGCCGACTCGGCCTGTTGCTGGTCGGAGACGGCGTCGCCCTTGGCCGTGGCGAGCTTGAGACCGAGCGTGCCGAGGTTCTTGAACTTGCTCTTGAGCGTCGTGACCTTCTTGGAGGCCCCCACGACCGCCACGACCTGTGCGAGCGACTTGGAGAGCTTGGAGTCGTTGGTGAAGGCGAGCCAGATGAGCGGCATCATGTTCAGTGTGAGGAAGATGCTGGAGAGCGAGAAGAAGTCCAAGTCCTCGCCGCCCACGTACACCTTCGGGTCCGCGAAAGTGGACGAGAAGAGGAACACGAAGGCGCCCAGGAAGGCCAGCGCGAAGAGCTGCAGCGTGCGCGTCGTCATGCGCCAGCCCGTTCGCACCCACGAAGCAGCGGCGTAGATGCCACCCAGCGCGCCGATGCCCAGGAAGACCAGACCGAAGCCGAAGGCCGGCGGCGTCACCAGCAGGATGCACGTCACGCCCCAAGCCAGCAGGATCAACACAGGCGACGCGATGACCACTGTCACGGCACAGGTGGCGTAGAAGAGGTTCCTTCGGAACTGCGCGTTGTCCACGCCATCTCCGTAGCAGAAGAAGAGCTGCGCCACGATATCCGGCTTCGGGCGCTTCGTCTTCGTTGGGGTCGAGGCAGTCTTGTCCTTCGTCTTCGTCTTCGCTGGAGCGTCGACTATTGTGGAGATCGCTTCTCCTGTTGCAGACCGAACGACCTTGCCAGCTAGATACGACTGCACGCGCTCGACACGCCAGCGCATGCGCTGCAGATATCGCAAGACGAGCGCGAGCAGGAAGACGAGATTGGGCACGAACTGCAGTGAAACCTCGAGGAAGGCCACGCGCGAGAACTCCTTGGAGTAGACGGTGGCCACCACGTCCAGTGATTCGTGAGGTACAGCCACTATGAAGTACATGCTGAGCGTGGTGTCCGAGTAGTTGGCGCGTAGGTTGGCGCCCGTGACGAAGCCTCGGCCTTCGGCGTCTCCGTACTTATTGATAGCGTGGGCCGAGATGTTCTGCGCCACGGCACGGAAGTCGCCCGCCACGTCCATAAGCTGCGCGTATTCGCGGGTCTCAACCCAACCGAAGCTCGTGTCGAGCCACTCAGGTGCCGAGACCGCGTCATCCACGCGACGGAACACGAAGAGCTGCGTCGGGAAGTTGAAGGTCACGCGGGCATACGGCGCGAAGCCGAAGTCGTCGATCAGCGACGTGTTGGCCTTGTCGTTATTGGACGTACTGGATGAACGGAGTAGCAAACCGCCTTGCGACTGGTCCATGCGGTAGTAGCTCAGCAATCTCGTGTCTGAGCTCGAGTACACGCGACCGTAGAGCCACGAATCCTCGTTGGGGAAGTAGCCGCCCATGCCGCCGTTCACCAAGGCGCCCGATACGAAGAGCTCCTCTGTCCGCATCTGGAAGGGCACGGCAGTCATCCGCACCCGCATGCAAGGCGTCTTCGCTGCCTCATCGTCGCAGCTTCCGCTCGCAGTCAAAGGGACCCACAGCTCCTCGACACACATGGGTTGCTGAGCCATTTGCCAGGTAGACGAGTCGTTGCTGGGCACGTGCTGCGTCTTCGCCGTGAAGGCCGAGCAGTAGATGGCGTGCAGCGTGACCTGAGCCACGAGGTCGTCGCCGAACTCCAAGCCGCTGTCTTTATCCATGACACGGATCGTGATCTCTGTACCTGCAGATCGGAAGCCAAAGTTCAGATCTCGTCGCAGATCGTCTGCGCCGGTACAGCCTGGCTCGAGACACGGAGGCCACTGCGGATTCAGCGAGTTCCATACTACGGCTGAGGTGCGGACGTTGTCGCCGATGCTGGCCTTCATGTAAGCGTCAGTCTGCAGACCAGCGAGCCCGAAGCCGTCCAGATTGGGCAGGTTACGCATCTCAACGATCGTCAGCGTCAAGTTCCCGCCGGCGGAGGCGTATTGGCCGCCGTCAGGGCAATTGCGAAGCCCGCCCGTGCATGAGAACGCGGTGATAGACTGGTTCGCGGCGTACCGCGGATCCGGGAAGCCTAGTGTCGCGGTGGTCTGGGCGGAGACCGTCGAAAGGACCTGGAGGTGCAGATGCACGCTGGTCAGTAGTGCGAGGACCGTGATCTGCCACGCAGCATATCGTATTCGCCGCTGCGTCATTCGAGAAGCTGTCACAACGCTTGGATTGGCATGGAGGTCGAACGAAGAGGAGGTGGAAGAGGTGCGGCGTTTCGCGAAGAGGCTGCGGTCCGGTCGAGCCGCCACAGTAACGGAAGGAAGGAGGGGACACAGTCTAAAGTGCATTTTCGAGCTGCCAGTTCTATCGGGATCACGAGGCGGTGGCTGGCTTCGTGCCGTGCACGAACGAGAACTGCACGGGCACGCCAGTTCCTGACCGGATGGGGTCGAAGACGCGGCCAAAATGTGTCCCGCCTTCCAGCAGCGCGGCCTGCAGCTCCAATTGCCACGCGAGTTGGCTCAAAACTCCATGCAAGACGTCGTCTTCGGCGTACTGGAACAGCTGCTTGCCTCGCTCGGCCTGGCTGAGTGCGTTCACGTGTTTCATGGTGTTGAGTTCGTCTTCTCTCACCAGTGCCGAGCCTCCGAGATCCCCCCAGATCTCGCTGCCAGCAGTCGACAGGAGGTCGATGGTCTTCAAAAACGCAGCGTTACCTGCTTGACTGGAGTACATGAGCACGCCTTCTAGCGCCCAGAACGTCGGGCTGCTGGCGTCAAAGCCACTGGCAAACAGCTTCTCTTCCCACTTACCCTCCTTGATATCGACGACGATGCAGTCGCGCCTTCCAGCAATCAGTGGAGCGTTTAAGCCGCCGAGAATGGTCTTCTTGTGTGCGAAAAGCTCGGCATTCCGGTCGATCTCGAACACGTGGCAGCCACGCAGCGCTTCGAG
>MBAC02011074.1:0-26320 GCA_001712635.2 Nothophytophthora sp. Chile5
ACGTGAGCGCGTGGCACACGTGGAGCGCGATGGTGACCTTCTCTCGGTCGAAGCCCACCGGGTGGCGACCCGCTTCGTACTTGTTCAGCAACGTGCGCAGATCTCCGCCGTCCACGAACTCCAGCACAACACAGAGGTCGGTCAGCGCATTCCAGGCCACGCCGATGAAGCTCACGATGCGCGGGTGATCCATCGTGGCGGTCATCTTGGCCTCGGCTAAGAACTCGTTCACTTGACGCAGGTTGCCTCGGGTTTCCGGGAGCAGCATCTTCACCGCCACTCTCTCACGATTGAAGACTCCGGAGTATACCTCGCCGTACGCGCCACGACTCAAGAGCTTCTGGACTTGAATCTGGTCACGTGGGATCCGCTTGGCGGTGATGACATCGTCATCCCACAGGCCGACCTGTCCGCGCGGCGCTCCCTCTAATGATCCAGTGCCGCCTGACCCGAGACTAGTTGTCCCCTGCAGCTGGTTTTCGTTTCGCTTCGCCTTCGAGCGTCGACTGCGAACAAAGGAGACAACGACGATGAGCAGGACCGCGAGACACCCGACGACGATGCCGACGATCACGCCTGTGCTGGATCCGCTGGTTGAACGTTCATCAATAGTGATGTCAATGACTGTGCTGCCCGTACTGCTGGAGGTGGAGGATCCACTGCTACTGGCGCTGGCGTCGACGTTGCCAGCGTAAAACTTCCGACGCACGTATGGGCGTCCAGGGCCTCCTTATCGACAGCTTCAACGTCGGACTCAACAGTCGTACACGAGGAGTCACTGAAGAACTGGAGGGAGGCAGACCCGTTGTCTGCCAGTTGCGTGAGCACGTGTCCCCCGTTCCCATGGTCTCACACTCATTCAGGCAGGGTACGCCGACCCGTAGCTTAGGGTAGAGCAGTTTTCTTCGTTGAAGATCTGCCGAAGCAAATATGGGGCGCCGTCGAACGGATTCTTGGCGTCGCGCGTGTAGTTGGAGGTGCAGAAGACCGTCTGGTTCGTAAACGAGTCATCGTCATTGCAGGCCGCGATGCTGCAGTCGGTCGACTCGTAGATGAGGATCCGGAGGGGCGTGCCGCCGCACGTGCTGTCTCCGTAGAAGGCGGAGACCTCGTACGTCGTTGCAGCCGCCCATGAGCTGGCGAGGGTTGCTCCGAGCAAAAAGACAAGCCACCGCATCCGTTCCCGACGTGTGGACGAAGGTGGTTGCTTGCGAAGACTAAAAACAGGAGTGATGGAGTTGACGAAGGAAGACAAAAGGAGTTTCACACGACCCGTCAGTGTATGTGAGCCTGTCCGTCCGATAGCGCAAATGCGGGGCGCAGGCGAAACCGTCGTATTCTAACAACCCTCGCCAAAAATCCAATCAAGAATGTATACGATAGTGATTCGTTGAAATCCCACCCCATTTCAAAAATGGACCAAACTTAAATACGGTGATTCGTAATATAGGAGTAACTACAAAATATGGATGCAAACTCTTGAAGGATTGGTTCAAGTCGTCCCCATGCCCTGTTCTTCAGCACCACACTCGAATCTGCGTCAAATCAGTTGTACAACAACAGTGCCGCTAAGTACCATGTAAGACCTAGGATTATCTTCGTTTGGTGGCTTCCCTTCAGTTCCACAACGTGGGTAGTATTGTCTGTTTGGGCTAAGCACTCAGACTTGCGACCAAAATCAAAAGCAACAAAAATAGAATGCAGTCATCTTCCATGTTGATAATTTGCATACACCCCGGTATGCATCTTGGTACTCACACATTTTCTTCTTTTTGAAATATTTTGTATATTTTGAGTCTTTAGCATTTTTCGAATATTTTGTGTTTTTTATTTTCCCTATTTTCAACTTCGCAGCGAAAAACTTCATCCGACCCGTCCAATATCCAGGGTTGTTTCCACTTTGTTCTCCATGTATGGCAAATGTGTTTCGTCAATATCAACTGCACAATAGATACAGACGATTGAATTGCTGGAGTAACTAATGGCAAGGTCTGCGCATTGATGAATGAAAGAACGTTGAATATGGTAGAGACAGAGGATCCAAGTACGGAAGAAGACACATACACCTTGTTCCTCACCCTTATTAGCTTGTAGTCGGTCATCTTTGAACCCTCTTTCAGGATTCTAGTCGCTCTGATTTGCGTTACAAAGGTCACTTAAAAAAAAACTAAATAAGGCCACTTTCGAACAGACATAATGGAAATAAATTATACGGGTCTACAATGAACAGAGCATCATATTCTAAATATCTTGTAAGGGGAGATTGAGCCTTTTTTTCTTGTGTTGGTGCTTCGCAGGAATATTATAAAATATCTCCTCGGGAATACAATTCCCTAAAATCTGACATATTATACCCAAAAGATCCGCGCCGACAAAAAACGTACCGGTAACTGGCCTCACTTCGATTCGACCTTTGGGTCAGAGTCTCCCCACGCCGTGTTCCCTGGACGCATTCACATCTGGAGCGGCGCTGTCGGGACGACTCATGCCTGCGTTGGCGCTGCTGCTCGCGCTGGTCCTTGTGGCTGCGGCCTGGCCCGGCGTGCCAGCGACTCTGTATTCGATCCAATTCTACTACGCGAACGATTCCTGCGACGGCGTGCCCTACTACGTGTACGCCGTGGAAGATGCCAACTGCGCGTCGGGCACGTGCTCTCCCGCTGGTGACAACACATACAACATGGATATGGGTATGATGACGACGCAGTGCGCCTCCGAATACATGACGACCATACGAGGCGCCTTCAACGGCTCCCCGTATCTTATGGACGAGGGGTTTGACGACGTCTACTGCTCCAAGTTCACGAATGCAGGGGGGTTCCTGGCGTCGAGCAGCTGCGTTGGGCCTTCCAACGGGCAACAACTGATCGCCCGACTGGAAGACAACGGGTCTGCGTCGCTGGAATGGTTCAATGCCAGCACGCCTCAGTGTTCATCCGACTCGGTGACTGACAGCACTGGGTCCATCGACCAGACCACCCTCGCAGATCATTCCTGCAATATCAACGGGATCAAGTGGTACAGCAGCAACGATCCTGCGAGCGCCAGCTCCTCCGGTTCCAGCTCGTCGGCCAGCAATGGTGATAACCCCACCTCCAGCGCAAGCACCGAGGGCAGTTCCTCTGGCGGGGGCAAGGGCATGGGTACAGGCACAATCATTTGGATTGTCTTGAGCTGCATCGCCGTCCTGGTCATCGTAGTGGGGCTCATCGTCTTCCGCAGACGCAGCTTCATGGCTAAGCGCACGGGTTCTCAACAAGCGACGGCCAGTCTCCAGTCAGGCATGATGGGCTCATTGGACGGGGGTTCAAGTGGGAAATCTGGCTTGTGGAACGACGATGCCATCGTCACAGCACGGATCCCACGAGATCGGGTGCGCGTCGACATGCTTATCAGTCGGGGCGCCTTCGGGGAAGTATACTCCGGACAATATGATGGCCAACAGGTCGCGATCAAGATGCTGCTCCCGGAAACGCGGAAGAGCGTCCGCGACGTGAACAACTTCCTGGCCGAGGCGAAGATGACCGCCGGCATGGATCATCCTCGTATCGTGAGCTTCATCGGTGTCGCCTGGAACGCGCTGTCCGATTTGTGTGTCGTGCTGGAATACATGGACGGGGGCGACCTGCGCACGCTCCTAAACAAGTACGAAGCAGCTCGCCACCCTGTAGGTTTTGACCGAGAGAAGGCCACCATCGCACTGCACGTGTGCCACGCGCTCACGTACCTGCACTCGCTGTCGCCGCCGGTTCTCCACCGTGACTTGAAGTCGCGCAATATTTTGCTGAACCACGCGTTGGAAGCAAAGCTAACGGACTTCGGCATCTCCCGTGAGCGGCGCGACCAAACCATGACAGCTGGAGTGGGCACGTCGCTGTGGATGGCTCCGGAGGTGATGCTTGGCGAGAAGTACGACGACAAGGCCGACATGTTCTCGTTTGGCGTGGTGTTGTCCGAGCTGGACGTCCACACGCTGCCGTACGCTCAAGCGAAACAGAAAAACCAGGACACCAATGGACGGCAAATGGCGGACGCGACTCTCCTCCAGAAAGTGACAACTGGAACAGTTCGTGTTGAGTTCTCGGAGGCCGGACCGACGTCCATGATGGAGCTTGGATGCGCGTGTGTGGCCGTGGAGCCGAGCAAGCGTCCGACTGCAGCTGAGGCGCTGTACAAGCTTCAAGTCATCCTGGCGCAGGAACTGCTCTGAGCTGGCGCATTTCGTATTCGCTGCCGCGATCAATGTAAACTTTATAGTGGATTCGTGTCCTAGAACGTGAATCCTAGACCGCGAGGCTGGGAGCGCTGTGCAGCGACTTGGAACCAGTCCTGTGCCTGCGCCTTGATGCATCCTCCCCTTTGCGCATGTGCTCAAAGCCATGCCAGCTGCACTAGCAATACATGTTATCACTTGAATCAAAGTGGTGCCAAATGGCTTCATGGACGGACGAACCCTGGTGGTAGTGAGTCGAGCAAAATGCTACAGTATCGTGGCGATCTCGCTTCGTCTGATGGTGCTGGAACACTGGCGTTTGCTGAGAACGCGCCCGCATCACGCTCATGTCGTTGCCGACTGCTCGCTTGAATAGGCAATAGCTCCCGTGTTGACTATTGTGCTTGCGGGCATTGCTTGTTGAGCGCGACCTCGAGCTTAGAGAGGTACGATGGGTGCAGGTGCGTGCCATCCAACGCGAGCTCCGGTCGAAGCTGAAGTTCATTCGGACACATATCACATATGAATCAGTACAAAGCCACTCCAGCCTGCTTGACGAAGGAAGTATTGGATGAACCAACCCTTGCGTGGCGTGCTATCGTACCTTGGGCGGGGACTGGTGCACCAAGTCGTCGAAGAAGTCCAACCATCTACGGAAGCACGCGAGCACATGAACGAGGTTTAAGAACCACGTTGCCAGCCAGTTGATACAGGAAACGCCAGATAAACAAGCACAAGATGGCTGTGCAGCTCCTCTCACTCACTTGCAAATCTTGCTTTTGGCGACGCGTTTCTGGAAGAGCTGGTTGTACTGGATGACCAGCGCCCGCGTCTCGTCCAGAACCGGCACGATCGGGTGGATGTACGTTTCGAACTCGTACTTCTCCACCACATCCGCCAACACCTCCATGAAGATGCCGATCGTGTGCGTCATGCCTTCTTCAATCGACTGCAGTACGATCATTCCATGCCAACACGTCAGTCAGTTAGTCAGAGCAAGTACTACCCCGTCACATTCCCCATACTGTTGGGTACCATACCTCGTATTTGCACTTCTCGACGGCGTCCAGAATGCCTTCTCGACAGTCGATCTCGCCAAACAGGAAGATCACACGAGACTTGGCTGGGATGCTCGCAAGTACGCGCCAGAAATTGAGCTTAGGATAGAACGTGGACTCCTTCCGCAAGTGCCAGTGCTTGAGGCCAGTCACCAGCGCCGGACGCAGCAGGATACGCTGGCCATGCACGTTGATCTCGCGCCAAGCGGTTGCCAGAGTGTGGGAGTCCCCACACACATAGATCTCATCGGCAGGAGCAGCAGCAGACGGCGGCGGCGGATGAATCACAAACCCTTCAGTAATGGACAGGAGCTGCGCGATGCAGGCGTAGTAAGCCTGTTCGTTGCGGATTGACGTGCGGTGCAACTCATGACCAAGGCGGAGCGGCTCCAGCACGCGAATCAAAGGAGGCAGCACTGACAGCCGGCCGTTAACAAACAAGATCTTGACGATGGTGAAGAAGCAAGCCAAGAGGTCCAGCTCCACCTCCGATACCACCGGCGCCGCCTTCTTGTTCGCAACTGCCGTGCGATGACCGAACGGTGCCACAGCCAAGCTCGCCAGTCCTCCGTCAAGCTCTGAAGGAGGTGGCGTGACCTTCGCGTAGTTGCCTTCTAGGGCCACCACCCATTCTACAGGCCACATAGCTGACTTCCTGTCTTCCTCAGCCTTCTCCATCTCTTCTTGTGGAGTCGAGATGTCTTCATTCTTGCCATCCCAGCCACCCGTACGCTCGAGGATCTCAGCAAATGAGCCAGCCGAGAGCTGTGCGGCTCCATTACCGCCGCCCCCAACACTCAGCATGGAGTTCCCGCTGAGGAACAAGGCCAAGACGTCATAGGCCTCGGCGTACCGCAGACTCACCTCCAGTGCATGAGCATGGTTGAGTGCATACGAGGCACTGTGCGGATCACTGAGCTGTGCCATCCGGAAGCAAACGAGACTCTTCTCCATCGCACCAAAGTCCTTCAGGATCGTAGCAATAAACGCATACGCCGCGCCCGACGACGGGCTACGTGCCGGTACAGCTTGCTGCAGTCGTTCCATAGCTCCTGGTCCTTTCAGCAAGGCCACAAGTGCCTTCTTCACCGCTCGATCGTTAGATTTCCCCACCAGAACACGCAACGCCATACTCAGCGCCTCACTCTTCTTGCCGCGATCGTGTGCGATCTTGGCGTAGAGCAACAAAGCGTCCAAATTCACAGCCGGAGCCTGCAGGTCTGGCAACAGATGCATCACGAGCGAGATGGCCTTCTCCTGGTCGTCTGGGTTCTTGGTATCGTACAGCGCTCGGGCCTTCAGTACGTCCATCTGGGTCTCCATCCACGTCCGCTCCTTGGCATCCGGGAAGAAGGCCCTGTTCTTGACTGTCGCTCCTCCGTTTATGGCACCACCAGCAGTTCCACTATTGACTCGTAGAAACACTTGCAGTTCATCCAGAATCTCCACCGCGGTATGGAACTTGCGGGTCTCCAGATAGCAGCCTGCCAGTCGTAAGGCACTGGTGAAGGCCAGTCTCGCATAGGCCTTAGAAGCAGCTGGAGCGGTCAGTGCCAAGGCCTCGGCCTTGATCTTAATGGTGGCGTCGCTGCTGGCCGCTGGAGGAGGAGATGGGCAGCCGTGGAGTCGCCAGCACTTGAGGAAGTAGCTCTTGGCGGCTTCGGCATGCCGTCCATTGGCCAGTAAGATGTCCCCCAGTGCCAGTAAAGCCTCCGGATTGGTCGCCTCGGCCGGCAACACCAGAGTACGATGCAGTTCTCGGGCCGCACGGAATTTCTGCTGCTTCATCTGCGCGGCCGCCAGCTCCAACACCGACCGCAGCTTCGGATCGCGGCCGCCCTCGTTCTCCTCGTGGCTCGTTCCGTTGTGTTGAGTGCATTTCTTCCTGGCTGCGACTGGTGTGGGCTTCGGAGGCGGAGGAGCTGGTCCAAGCACCTTTCTGTTGGGTTTCCGAGTCACAACCAACTCAAAGTCGCACGTATCAGCGTCGAAGAGCCCCAAAGAACCCATACGGAGGCCGTTCAGGCCGCTTCCAGCGCCCCCAGCGCCACCCACGAGCGCCACAGACACATCCAGAGAGCGGAGACGCCGGCGAGAGGCGATGTCCTGGTCGGTTTCCACGAAAACGTCGAGATCCGCGAGCTCCAGCGCTGCTGCGTGACGGAATTTGGCCGCATATGCCGCGAAGAAACAGCGCAGTACGGCGCGCACGGAAGGCGCGGACGACGGCTCGTCGACGGGCGGAAGCGTGAGCCGCTTGGTCCAGGCGTCCGCGTCGTCGGGCGCCTCGTAGTGCACGTACAGCCGCATGGAGAAGAGGGAGACGGCGCCACAACCTCCCGCGCCTTCTTCTATTGAAATGGAAGCGAGGTGGGCGCGGAGATTATCGACACAGACTGGACACTGGCAGTAGCGGATATTCCTGCTGGTATGGATAAATGATAAAGAGAATTATCGACACAGTCTGCAATTCTGAAAGTTAATAGCCAGCGAAGGGAACTGGCTATTGGCAGTGACTATGACTCCAACGGACTACACGAATCGACGGCAACATAAGGCGCCGAACCTGTGGCTTATGGAGAGCACGACACGCCACGGCACATGGAGCAACACCGCATTCCTTTTCGTCACGTTTTTCTTCTTGTTTCAATTATAAAGGTCTGGTCGAGGTCGGCAGTCGTGTCATTCATTCACGTTAACGCACAGCCAGCAGCCAGCAGCTACGCCGTCATCCAGGAGAGCTCGTCCCCCTCTCTTCTCGCTCCGGCGTCAGCCACTCCGCTCCGCTGTGGTCTTCCCTCGCAGACACTGACGCACACACGACGCGGTCGATCGACGGTGTCTCCATACGCAGGAGCTTCCTCCGTTCCTCACAGCGAGCGAGCGCTTAGTCCTCGTCGTGCGGCGACGTCTTCTTGAGCTGCTGGGCGTCGTACCACGAGTAGAATCGGCTGATGCGGTCCATCTCCTCGTTCTTGTAGTTCTGCCACACCATGCCGGCGCCCACGCCCAGCGTGACGGCGATGACGATGTCCTTCAACGGGCTGATCATGGCGATTCTCTGGAGTGCTTCGGGGGGTCTGTGGAGTTTCCTGAATAACCGAAGAGACCAGGGGGGTCGGGCCGCTGCGCACCGTCAAAACCGCGATGCGCGGGGGACGGATGCCAGATGATAGGCCAGAACAGAATCAACTGATTCCAGACCAAAACGAGGACGACACCCCGTTCACACCGGTCTGCACGCAGTCCCCTCCCAAGTACCTGTCGATTCAGATACCCTCTCCGGCGTGAGAGTAGCTTAAGACGGCCAAATATCCGACATTACCTCTAGGATTACATATCCCGCGAAATGACTGCACGCTCATCGTCAAAGGTCCCAAATCCGTGGATTATAAAAACGCGGCGCATCACGTATCTTTTCTACTCGATTAAGTACGCCTTTCCTCCATCGCAAATTCCATTCCGCGCGTTGATTGGTTGAAAACATTTTCGACCAGCCAATCACTATCCACTTCCCAGATTCTCCATCGAGCCGGCTCGAAACGGCTCGCTTGGCTCTTCATCTTTGATACGCAGCCATTCAAGATCGCGCATGTTGGTGGACATTTCGCCGGGCGAGGCCTCGCTCTTGGCGGCTGCAGGCGTCGCGTTCGCAGCGCTGCTGACTGCGTGGAACGCCAACGCCAATGGCTTCGTGTGGGACGACCGCTCCGCCGTGTTGGCAAATGACGACGTGAAGGACAGCGCGTGGACGGAGCTCTTCGCGCACGACTTCTGGGGCAGGCCCATCCGATCGGCTTCGAGTCACAAGAGCTACCGTCCGCTCACAGTGCTTTCATTCCGACTGAACTACATGCTAGCAGGCGGTCATGACGCATGGACCTACCACGTGACCAACACTCTTGTGCATGCGGCGTGCGCGGTGTTGGTTTGGAGAGTAGCGAGCCTCTTGTTCGCGCAACATCGAGACGCGCGATCGAACAAAGGAGCAAGACCTGCAGAAGTGACGGCCAAGGACAACGCTACCTCCATGGGCGCGTTGACTGCTGGCCTGCTGTTCGCGGTCCATCCGATCCACTGCGACGCTATCGCAAGTATCGTCGGCCGGGCCGATCTGCTGTGCACAATGCTGTCGTTATGGGCTTTTCTTGTGTACGCACGTGGGCGTTCGGAAGCGAGAGAGGGTACGCGATGGTCACATGTGATGCTGGCATTAATGCTGGCGATCGCCGCAGGGCTGTGCAAGGAGCTGGGGTTTACGACCTTCGGCTTGCTGACCGTGTACGATCTGCTGCAGATCCCGCATCACCGCCAAGTGGAGCCGACGCTGCGGTCGATGAAGCTTCGACTGACAGTCACTGTGGCCGTGGGGCTACTTGTGGCGGGGCTGCGCGTGTGGATCAACGGCGAACATCGCCACATGGAGTGGAATATCTTGGCGAACAACGTGGCTGTGCAGGACGGCAGACTGTCTCGCACCCTCTCGTATGCGCATGTGCATGCGTGGTATCTATGGAAACTCGTGTGGCCTCGGTGGCTTTGCTTCGACTATGGATATAACACCATCCCGGTGATTGAAGGTCTTGCCGACGCACGAAATGCATACACACTACTCGCGTATACCGTGGTCGGCGTGGGAGTATGCACTGCAGTGCGTCAATTCACCGGTTCTCGAGGCTCGTCGTCGTCCTCGCTGTTGTTGATGAGCATTGCATTTGGAGCGATCCCGTTTATTCCAGCGTCGAACGTCTTCTTCCCAGTGGGCACTGTGGTCGCAGAGAGGCTGCTGTATTTCCCCAGCGTCGGCTTCTGCCTCTTGATCGGCTGTATAGTCGACCAGACACTTGCCATCACAAAGAAATACGCATATCATCCGGCTACCAGGATCGCTGAAGATGCTTCCAGCCCAGCAAGAACCGCTGCTACTCTTCCAAGAAAGCGCGCCGCGTTTAATCTGTTTGGTACGGCGGAAAGGACGATACTGATCTGCAGTGCGCTGTTGCTCACGACTGGCTGCTACCGGAGTCGAGTACGCAATGCCGAGTGGGCGAGCGAAGTGACGCTCTTCGACGCCGCGGTGCAAGTGGTGCCTAGTAACGCGAAAGTTCTCTCCAACGCCGCCAAGAACCTGCTGAATTCCAACCCTCAACAAGCGATCGAGTATTTGCAGGTTGCAGTGGGGTTGCTGCCGGGCCACATCGAGGCCCACTCGAACCTTGGTCTCGCCTTCGCCTCCCTCGCCTCTTCAGCTACTGCCTCAAACAGCAACGACAGCGATGCGCTCTTCCTACATGGTGTGCGCCACTTACACAAGTCTGCTACCTTCGGACCAACACTCTTCCCTGCTCCGGGTTTCTTAGGAGGTGAGCTATTCACTCGCTGGATGAAGAAGAACCGGCGAAATGGCCAGCATTCGTTGGAGAAGCTACTCGCCAGCGAGTCTGTCGCTCGTGCCATCCGATTCCTGGACAGTGCTGTTGAGCAGAACAGCTTCTACCCAGTCCACTTCTATAACCGTGGCAGTGTCGCCTACGAAATCGGGGATCTCGATGTGGCCATCAATTTCTTCCGGGCCACGGAAACAGCCAATGCCGTCGTCCGTGAGCGACAACTGGACCTCGAGTTGCTCGTGGAGCCTTCGTCCGTCTACAACATGCTGGCTGTTTGCTATCGGAAGAAAGGAATGGTGGACAAGGCTCTGGAACTGCTACAGCAGGGCATTGAACTGTACCCAGAGGAGACAGATTTGTATGTAAACACAGCGATGATACTGGCCGAGCACGGAGAACACGCAGCGAGCGAGGCGCAATTGCAGGCCGGCCTCGTAGCAGCTACAGAGCGGTCCCACATCTCCAAGCTGCGTCATATAGGAAAGATCTTGCAGACCCAGGCACTTCACGATGCTGCCGAAGCCTTCTTCGACCGAGCCAAAGCACTAGAGCACGAGTATTCCTGATCAATAACTGCAGTGTTCCGACCCTGTGAACGTCACTCTTTGCCGCTAGTCGATGGCGAGAGGACGCGTCAATGCTATGGACAGAAAATTATCCTACGAGATCATTATACGAACGGACGCCTAAAGCGTTGAGAGGATGCCTTGGAGTCTATAGATCGCCACCGCTGCAGTCGGACGCTTGCCCGGATTCACTTGAACACAATCATATCCCAGCTCCGCCATCGACGATTCTGCATCTGAAAATGCAACGCGGACTTTCCCCATTGCAACTTGTGGCAACAGAACAGCATCCGGCAACTGACGGTTGCTGGCGTCTTCTTTGACCTGTGCATACGGCAGCGTATGCAGATCCAACTCGGACAGCACGACGCCGAACGAGAACATGTCAGCCTCGACACCGTACTTGCCACTTACCATCACCTCCGGAGCCATCCACAGCGATGTGCCCACCCCAGCCGTCATCGTTTTGTCCAGTCGCTCGCGGGAGATACCGAAATCCGTCAACTTGGCTTCCAGCAAGCGGTTCAACAGGATGTTGCGCGATTTCAGGTCGCGATGGATGATAGGCGGCTTCAGTGAGTGCAAGTACACGAGTGCATGGCACACGTGTAGCGCTATCGTCGTCTTCTCCCGGTCGAAGCCAACAGGATGGTGATTACTTTCGTACTCCTGCAGTAACGTGCGCAAGTCGCCACCGTCCATGAACTCCAGCACCACACACAAATCAGAGAGTGCGTCCCACGCGACACCAATGAAGCTCACGATACGCGGATGGTCCATGGTGGCGGTCATCTTCGCCTCCGCCAAGAACTCGTTCACATGCTGGAGATTCTCACGCGTTTCCGGAAGCAGCATTTTGACCGCGACCTGCTGACCGTTGAAGACTCCAGCGTACACCTCGCCGAACGCACCACGACTGATGATCTTCTGGACGTTGACTTTGTCTCGAGGGATCCGTTTGGCAGTGATGACGTCGTCGTTCCACAATCCAGTCTGACCACGCGGCGCGCTCTCTGAGTGCTCTCGTGGTGCTCGCTCCACTGAATCAGCGTTGCCTGGTGTGTCTGGTGCATGACTGAACGTCGATTGCTGTCGGCTTGCCTCGCGCACTGCTGCGAGATAACGCCTACGTAGGTAGATCCCCACGATCACCATGATGATAATGACCCCGATGGCTTCGCCAGCCATAGCACCAGGACTGAGTTGAATCGGGGTCGTCGCCTTCGAGGGAGTTGCGCTGCTGCTTCCACCTCCATTGCTGCCTGAAACCTCACTGGTGGCAGCGTTACTGCTGGTGTACCATTTGAACAGCGCGCTGCTATCACATGCATAGCTCGTGATAGCGTTCTCGTCTCCCGTGTACGTGTCGCTAAGTTCCGAACAGAGGGAGTCGTAGAACGTCTGGACCGATGCCGTTCCGTTTATTTCCAACCTGGCGATCGCATAATCCTCGAAGCCCGGAGTCATTCCTTGAGTGCCTTCGCAGTTGCCCGAGGCGATGAAACCTTTTGCTTCCTCGAATGTCGCGCAGTCGCTGTCGTAAAAGCTCTCCAGCAGAATATACGCCGAGTCGCCGTATAGGTATCGCACCACTGCCTTGTAGTCCGAGTTACAGTGATTCTGGGACGCACCAACTGAAGAGGACCCTGTACTGCCATCCGAGGGAGAGCACGTCATGTTGGAGCAGCCAGGAGTCTCGCTGATTTGACTGACACGCACTCTGTAAGGCGCGCCGGCACATGATGATGTTGAGTAGTAAGCATAGACTAGGAATGTCGCCGCTGCTGCATCAAGCCAAGCTGTTTCCAGGAGCGCCATAACGAACAGCAGAGCCACCGAATGCATGGTGCCGAGACTGTGAACGTAAGAGGTCTCGGTCAAAAGTGAGAGTGGGTGCGAAGCGCATGTTCGTCAGGCACTGCCGAGGCAAAGAACAGCGAAGGCTTTAGCGAGTCTGCGCTTTTTTATCGACACATAAAGATGAACCGGACGAAACAGGCAAGTTGAAGACAGACCAAGCATTCCAGAAACTCAATGGAGTTCAGCGCAATACCGTACCGGTCCAATTGCCCTTCGAACCTCTACAACCACACCGATCTGCCGGAGGCTCCTCGAGCGAGTGGAGACGGATCAAACGCACGAACAGTGAGTTGCACCAGCCAACGGGGAGATCCGATTTCAGATTGACGTTCTCCTCCTCGACGGCATTCCATCACCATTTTTTTGCGTCAGAGCCGACAAACGCTGTGCTATAGAGCAAAGAGAACGATCGCGGCGACATGTGGGCTCCACACGGTTCTGGGGCAATGCCGCATTCCAAGGTGC
Organism: Nothophytophthora sp. Chile5; assembly: GCA_001712635.2. NCBI lineage: Eukaryota > Oomycota > Peronosporomycetes > Peronosporales > Peronosporaceae > Nothophytophthora > Nothophytophthora sp. Chile5. Next base: position 13,553 of record MBAC02011074.1, read on the forward strand.
AACAATTGCGTTTGCATAGCAACCGCAACGCACTTGGGTGGACGATCTCCAAAACAGCACGACCGAAAGAGTACAGCAAGTTGCATTTATGTCGATACAAAGATACATGACTGAAGCGCCAAGTTACGCAGTCTCACGTGAATTCCTTCGCCAGGATGACTTGGAGCCGATACAACGCCTCCGCTGCTGTAGGACGATCACTCGGGTCCACTGAAACACACGCGCGCCCGAGCTCCACCAAGGCGCGAGGACTTGATTGCGAAAACTCGACGTTCGTCGCTCCCATCGCAATTTGTTGCAGGAGAACAGCGTCCGGCATTTGACGACCAGTTGACATGCGAGCGTTCTCTTTAGCCTGAGCGTACGGAAGAGTATGCAGATCCAGCTCGGACAGCACGACGCCGAACGAGAACATGTCGGCCTTGGCGTCGTACCTCTCTCCCACCATTACCTCAGGCGCCATCCACAGCGATGTACCCACCCCAGCCGTCATCGTTTGGTCCAGTCGCTCGCGAGAGATACCGAAATCCGTCAGCTTGGCTTCCAGCGAGCGGTTCAACAGGATGTTGCGTGACTTCAAGTCTCGGTGGATGACAGGTGGCATCAGCGAGTGCAGGTATGTGAGTGCATGACACCCATGCAGCGCAATCGTCGTCTTCTCCCGGTCGAAGCCCACGGGACGACGGCTGGTTTCGAACTTCTGCAGTAGCGTGCGCAAGTCGCCGCCGTCCATGAACTCCAGCACCACACACAAATCGGAGAGTGCGTCCCACGCGACACCAATGAAGCTCACGATACGCGGGTGGTCCATGCTGGCGGTCATCTTCGCCTCCGCCAAGAACTCGTTCACATGTTGGAGATTCCCACGCGTCTCCGGTGGCAGTATCTTGACCGCGACCTGCTGACCGTTGAAAACTCCAGTATACACCTCGCCGAACGCCCCGCGACTGATGAGTTTCTGGACGCGGACTTTGTCTCGAGGAATCCGTTTGGCAGTGATGACGTCGTCGTCCCACAAGCCAGTCTGGCCACGCAGGATTCCGTCCAGTGATGCCGTGTTGCCTGTCTGGAGACTGGCGGTCGGCAGCTGGGTCTCCGTGCGCTTGGCCTTGCTACGACGTTTACGGCAGAAGACCACCGCCAATACAATCAGGAGGACAACAAGACAGCCAGCAACGATGCCGACGAGCGCCCCCGTACTGAGGCCGCTACCAGGACCGATGACGACATCGTCTTTAGTCTCTGGCGACGTGGATCCGGAGCTGCCGACACTGTTGTCTTCGTAGCTGTAATACCACTTGCTCCAATCCTCAGCACATTCGTGGCTATCGAGCGTCTCTTTGTCCGCCATGTACGTGGCGGACCATTGACTGGATTTGCACGGGTAGTCTTCAAAGTATTGAAGAGAAGCCGACCCGTTCGCTTCCACTTGGGCGATCACATGGGTGGATGCACCTGGATTCGAGTTGGGAGACCCTTCGCAATTTTTCGAGGCGAAGAAACCTTGGGCGTACGACAGCGTGGAGCACTCGCTGTCGCCGTAGACCTCCACCAGGATGTACGGAGAGCTGCCGAACAGCTCTTTCATGAGCGCCTCGTAGTCCGAAGTGCAATCGATCGACATCATGCCCGTACCCGAGAAGCTCGCGTTCCCGTCAGCTGTGCAAGCATAGGGAGTACAATCGGAGTCTTCTTCGACGTATATGTTGTAGGGGGTGCCGTCGCACGTGTTGCCTGCGTAGTATGTCCATACGCCATCGGTAGCCGTCGCTACGCCAGGCCACGTAGCTGCTGAGAAAGCCGCCACCAGCATCAAGGTGAGACGCCCCATGGGAGCACGTCGCGTGGAGAGGAAAATTGGAAGTGGGTTAGCTTAGTCGATTCGCGGTACCGAACTGAGAAGGAGCCGACCACTGCATGGGGTTTCCACATTTTGTGCGTGGCCGGCTCGGCTGCGAGAAATACTCCCAGCTGACCACCCAACTTTACTTGAAGGCGACGTGAAACCAAGTTGCTCATTCCCGTACCCATAAATATAGTCCACCGGCCCAGTAAAATCCATTGCACCCTGCCAAGCCCGAAAATTGGCATTTTGGTCGCTTTATGTTAATGCCGGTCGGGTTAACTTCAACTTGAAGTTACATCGAATTCCTATGCCAATACAGATACCGCTGAAACGCGGCACCCCATCTGTATACTTCCCAGATATGTTGGTGGACGTAAACTCGCCGCACCGGCACTAAGGCATGTGCCATCGTGCAGCACCACCTACCTGCTTATTCGTGGTTGAGGCTGCTGGTTCGATTCTGAGCTCTCCTCCTGTTTGTGGGACTTTCTTGTTTTGCTTGGCAACAGCTTGTCGAACGGTTCGCAGGTTGAATTCCAACGGATTGATGGCGCACAAGACTTGAAGCAGCAGCAAGTGCTTGAGCAAAAGACGTATGAAGAACCGGCAGGTGCGCACCCATCGCCGACTTGCCGTTAATTCCAGCTTATTCCTCTCTCTGAATTAAAATCCAGAGAATTTTAATACACGTCCGCTCGCGGCCACTGACCATACATGACATTCCTGTTCAGTCACCCCTTCGCAACCAACCTCCATCTTTGCGACGCAAACGCATGCGTTGGCTTGCCCTTTTGCTCGGAACGACCCTCGTGCGCTCATGCGTGGCAGCGGCGACGTACAAGGTCGCCGCTGTCTACGCGGACAGCACGTGTCTTGGTGACATCCCGATCCGCATTTACGTAAGCCAACCGGCTGAATGCGCTGCCACGGCCTGCAATGGCTTTTGGGGCAACGCAACAACGTTTTGCACCACCAACTACACTCGCGATGCCAACAACCCGTTCGATGGCGCCCCGTATGTATTACTTGAGTATTTCGTCGAAAGCAACTGCTCGACGTTCATCGACGCTGACGCGTATCCCATCACGGATACCTGTGTGAACAATGGGCTCGGAAACTACGTGATGATCCAGTTGGAAGACGACGGACCTGCGTCCATCCAGTTATTTAGTGATTCATCGTGCTCAAACCTCACGTACTACGCTACGAGCGTGAACAAGGAGAACCTCGACGCTCATTTGTGCGTCGAAGGCAGGAAGTGGTATGCAGGCAACGCAGGCACAAGTGTCAATACGGGCGCCAGTAGCAGTGGCATCTCGTCCTCAAGCAGCATTGATAACGCTGGCGATGGACGTTTCAGTAACGGACTCAGCACAGGCGTGATCGTCGGCATCACGGTTGGGTTCCTCGTGGTCTTGCTCATCGTTTTGGGAGTCTTCCTCCGGAGACGCAGCTCGAGCGCGAAGCGCAGCGGGAGTCAACTCCAGCGGGCGACGAATGCAGCGTCAGGCAACTCTGGCTCGCTGGAAGACGCCGTGCACGGACAGGCCGGCCTGTGGGACAATGATATCATCACTGCCAAACGGATCCCACGTGGTCAGGTTCAAGTCCACAAGCTCCTGAGTCGTGGCGCGTACGGCGAAGTCTACTCCGGCGTCTTCAATCGTGTGAAAGTGGCAGTGAAGATGTTGCTCCCGGAAACCCGAGGCAACCTGCGTCACGTGAACGAGTTCCTGGCGGAGGCCAAGATGACCGCCACGATGGATCACCCCCACATCGTAAGTTTCATCGGCGTGGCCTGGAGTGCGCTGACCGACCTCTGCATGGTACTAGAGTTCGTGGACGGCGGAGATTTGCGCACACTACTCAACAAGTACGAAGAGACTCATCATCCGGTGGGTTTTGACCGAGAGAAGGCCACCATCGCGCTCCACGTGTGCCACGCGCTCACGTACTTGCACTCGCTGTCGCCATCCGTGATCCACCGCGACTTGAAATCCCGCAACATCCTATTGAGCCACGCTTTGGAAGCGAAGCTGACGGACTTTGGCATCTCCCGCGAGCGACTGGACCAAACCATGACGGCCGGAGTGGGCACGTCGCTGTGGATGGCGCCGGAGGTGATGATGGGCGAGAGGTACGATGCCAAGGCCGACATGTTCTCGTTCGGCGTGGTGTTGTCCGAGCTGGATATGCACACCCTGCCGTACGCTCAGGCCAGATCGAGGTTTCGTGATTCGGATGAGCGTCAAATACCGGACGCTGTCCTTCTCCAGAAAGTGGCGACGGGGGTGTTGCGTGTCGATTTTTCAGGTGTTGGTCCGCAGAGCATGGTGGAGCTCGGATGTGCATGCGTCTCAGTGGAGCCTAGTAAACGGCCGACGCCAGCGGAAGTGCTTTACAGGCTGCAGGTTATTCTGGCAAAGGAGCTCGCGTGAGTTGGCCGCACGGTCTAGAGTTGAGCCTGTAGAGCTTTGCCAGTCAGAAATTGTTGTGCTGCAAGGTTTCATGTATGTGTGGCTTTACCTTCGGCTGGCTTGGGCAAGTGAATTTGGTGCAGCGATATACCGAGGTTGCTAGCGCAGCTCCGTTTGGTTTACCGGTTATACCGGTATATTCGCATAATAATTGTGCCGAAAGGTGCACTCTGACCCCAGCCCCTGCTGATTCTGATTTGGTGTTGCGATCTTTTGGATCTTTTTAGCGCCATTCTAAAAACGCCATTTCCGCGAGCCTTCCCCATAGTGAATGCAAGAGAGAGCTCCCCATCCGACGCCACACGCCTCCTGCACCGTGGGATGAGAGCCGCGTCGCGCCCTTCCTCCCTGGCATCCAGCGGCTCCTGAGCTAAGTTTAGCCGCGCACTCCATCTTGGTGGCTTCGCGAGCGGCCGTCAGTCTTGGAAGTTCCGCCGTGCGCGACGCTCCAGCGCGTTCCTTCCTTCCTTCCTCGCCATACGCGTACGAGTCGTACAGGTATTTGAAGCGACAATGCCGCATCTACGCCGCAGGATTGCGCGACCGGCGCCGTTGTCGACGTTTTCCGATGCCAATGCAGACTCCCGACGCCGCGTGCGGTCGCTGGCGGCGTCGCTCGCGCTGGTGGCGACGGTCGGCGCGTGCTGGCGACGCTACGACGGCTGTCCCTGGCTGCTGACGAGCGCGGTGAAGACGTGGACGGAGCTGACGCGCCTGGTGTTTCCGTCGCGCGACGTGACGGCCGCCAAAGTGGCGTGGCTCGTGCTGGGCTTGCTGCTGGCGAGTCTCCATCTGAGAGATTGGCTGGTTCAGGTACTGGACAAGGCCTCTCGATGGCGAGCTGGCAGCGTCCATCACTTGCACTTGGTTGATGAATGCGTGGCATCTGGCAGTATCAAGAAGGCGACGTCGATCCTGGTGGCTGGCCACGAACAGCAGCGTCTACCCTTCGAGAACGAGCTCTTCCGCGGACATCTCCTGCTCACGATCGCAGACGGGAACGTTCCGTTGGTGGGTGTACAGGTACAAGGACGCTTCAGACGAGCCGTGCCAGCACACAGCAGATTGTTTCTGGCTCTGGAGCTGGCGCAGCAAGCGCGAATGCTAGGATTCTGGTCGCGTGTCATGGTCGCACTGGCACAGAAGCTCTGGTTGAAAGGTGGGGCTCACGTGTCTGCTGGCGGGAATAGTGGTGGCGACGACGGTGATCTGGAGCTTCCCCATGTCGCCTTCCCGCTACGTTTGTGTGGAGGTCAACAAAGAACGCGGCAAGCGAAGCACAAGCCGCAGGCGGACAGCGCTCTCGATCATCACAGCAGCCTACGAGCTGGAGAAGAACACACTGAGAGCTACAGTGTCGGCAAGATGTACACGTTTCAGTTCCAGTCGGAGAACGTGGACTTGGCTCGGTGGCGGCTAGTTAATCGTCTGCCCCTGGGACTGTCCAATCTGCCACTGGGGTGGTTTACCGACCAGCCGATCCGACTGGCAGCCTATATGATATCGCCGCCCTCGAGACACGCCAAGCACCTACAGCAAGCGACAGACTTGCTGAGACATACGGCTGCTCGGAAACACTATCTCTGCTGCTACTCCGTGCATCGCCAGATGAAAAGTCAGCCTCTTATCGAGCTCCAGAATCCACTGTACACGCATCTCAGCAGTCCGCAGGCCTCCCAAGAAATAGGCTCTCCTATTGCCATGTGGAATTCCAAAAGCCGTCGAGGGAACGGCGTGCCATGGGCGCACGCAGAAGCTTGTCGTCGGATTGCAGAGGACGCCAATGCTCTCACCCATCTCGAGTTTTCGCTGAAAGTCTGGGTCGAGTTCGTGGACCGTGTGGCTGGTCGACGCAAGGTCGGCTACCTATTGGACGTCGTGGAGACTCCGCAGCAGCAAAGGCGCACCGTGTTGCGCAGTGCGTCCACCATAAAGAACGCTTTGCTGCTCCTACGACTCGAACACCAGCTCGATCGAGACGAGGCGGAAGGCGGAGCCAGCAGTACCGAAGATGACGATCAGGAGGAGGAGCAGGACGCGGCTGTGGATTTCAGGAAGGTCATCGTGGAGTCGCGTGAGTATCTGTATGAGCAGATCGAGCGTGAGACCACAGCAGTGGCACATGTACTCGAGCGTGTGGCTTTGACGCCAATGGGACGGCGACAGAGGCGGCAGGGAAAACATCAGCACTGCTACCAGAAGCAACTTGAGAAGGCGGTGCTGTTCCGATGTCTCTCAGCGCCTTCGAGTCTGCCCTCTGTGCCAAATTCCCAGTCAATTGGCGTGCATATCAGCGGCGAGCAACACTCGGCCATGGGTGTTGTGTGTGAGGCAGGGATCTACCGTCTTCACGCAGCTGGAGATGGGGCGATGCCTCTACTGCGGCAGGAATGGCTCGTCGTGACTGGGAGGCATCTGAGGTTTTTCAGATCCTTCTCAGTGACCGCCGACCTGCGGTTGCCCACTGCTCACGTTCTCCACGTCTGTACCGTCGATAGATCGATCCTGCTCAACAACGAAGAGTCTGCCGTGGATCAAGATGCAAATGGAGGCAGTGGGGTCCCGAGATGGTACAGCGTGGAGGTGCATTTGGTGCTGGAGATCATCACGTTCTACGTGGAGAGTGCGAGCAAGCGTGATGAACTCGTCGCGACTCTGCAGCGTCTTACGAGTGATGATTGCTCCCTCAAGCTCCCGACAGCACCAACTGAATCAGAAGCAGTAGCGGTGGCTGCACTGTTTTCTCCATCGATACTGGACGCGCAGACCCGACCCGTTTGTCTAAACCAACGCACCTCGTGCTTTGTGGACTCTTTTCCAACCACCAGTCCACTGGTGTTGGTACAGCAGAGTCTAACCGCAGGGCTGGAGCTATTTGCACTCGGAGAAGCAGCGTCCAGACTGCGTCTCACTCGTGTTCCGGTGCTTCGATTCCTCAACGCAGTCGAAGCCCTCAATTCTCTTGATCTCGACGCGGTTGCTGAAACTTCACATGAGCAACGACTGGCGTTGGCGCTGAATTTGTACCACACGTTGTTTGTGCATGCGGCGCTCGTGTTTGGCTACCCGCAGACTCACGCTCAGTGGAAACTCATACAAACGGTCCCGTGCTACTTGGTGCGTGTGAATCACAGCCAATCTGTGCGCTTCACATTGGCGGATATCCAGCGAGTCATGCTACGTAGTCCGGTGCCTGTGACGCTTGAGCCTTCCGGACTGACTCGAAGCTTTTCACAGAGTTCGCTGCTGGATCTTCCCGGTAGTGGAGGTGATGGAGCCAACAATGGACTTCGGAAAGCGGGTGTAAGCGTTGCCTGGACACCTCTCCTACCCAACAGCTGCAATTATACAGCAGTGGGCAAGACCTCGTCTTCGATTCCACCGCAAATGACCATCGATCGGGCTGATTTCCGCACCGGATTGGCGCTGCAGCTCAACAGTTCACCTCCCTCTGCTGGGTCCGTCGGGGTAATGCACGTGTACGACGGTGGGAAGATGATGCATGATCAATTGGACGCCACCTGCACGATCTTTTTGGCTCGAGAACTCCGCTTGGACGATGTACAGCGCGTCATCTACTTGCCACGCGTCTGTGAATGGTACCACTTGAGCCATCGAGAGGATGACGAAGACGATCAGAGCGATGAAGTTGCCAGGAAGCTAGCGCCATTGACTCGCCGCCGTCATCGAAGCAGTAGCGGCAGCGTCGGTGGAGTGGCGTCACTGACTGGATCGCGGAGTTTCTACTGTCTGCAGCGACTACTGGGATTTATGGCAGTGGAGCAACACCACCGCGTGATGCATCTGCTACTTGGGGCGGGAGACGAGTGTCGCTTCGTCTTTGACGAGTTCTGGACGAGACCGGATCGGTCGACGGCATCCAACTTGCTTAGTAGTGCTGGAGCTGCAGCATTGGCGGCGTTTAACAGCGCAAGTGCCAGTGTAGCACCGAGCAACGGTGGTGCTTTCGTCAGATAAAGGAATACGAATGACTGGGAACGCTGATCTCCAGGCGGAGTTGGATACCGAAGTTGCGTAAGGCGGTGGTGAGAAATGAAATATGAACATTGCGGTGGGGATATTCAGTCCAACACTTCGTACACAGCAGCTTCTTCATCTGGAAGTCCATTGCAGTCGACTGTCAACTCATGCGAGCTCCTTTGTCAGAATCACCTGCAGTTTGTAGAGTGCCTCGGCTGCTGCCGGTCGCTGGCTAGGCTCCACCGAGACGCAAGCTCGCCCAAGTTCGGTCATGCTCTGCGGACCTTCCTCGGAAAAATCGACTTGCAACGTCCCCATTGCTACCTTCTGAAGAAGAGAGGCGTCTGCTAGTTGACGGCCGTCTGTGTCGTGAAACCTCGCTTTTGCTTGAGCGTAAGGCAAGGTGTGCATGTCCAACTCGGACAGCACCACGCCGAACGAGAACATGTCGGCCTTGGAGTCGTACCTCTCGCCCATCATCACCTCCGGCGCCATCCACAGCGATGTGCCCACTCCGGCCGTCATGGTTTGGTCCAGTCGCTCGCGAGAGATGCCAAAGTCCGTCAGCTTCGCTTCCAAAGCGTGGTTCAGCAGGATGTTGCGCGACTTTAAGTCGCGGTGGATAACGGGTGGCGACAGCGAGTGCAAGTACGTGAGCGCGTGGCACACGTGGAGCGCGATGGTGACCTTCTCTCGGTCAAAACCCACCGGATGATGAGTCTCTTCGTACTTGTTGAGTAGTGTGCGCAAATCTCCGCCGTCCACGAACTCTAGTACCATGCAGAGGTCGGTCAGCGCACTCCAGGCCACGCCGATGAAACTTACGATGTGGGGGTGATCCATCGTGGCGGTCATCTTGGCCTCCGCCAGGAACTCGTTCACGTGATGCAGGTTGCCTCGGGTTTCCGGGAGCAGCATCTTCACCGCCACTCGCTCACGATTGAAGACCCCGGAGTAGACTTCGCCGTACGCACCACGACTCAGGAGCTTCTGGACTTGAACCTGGTCACGTGGAATCCGCTTGGCGGTGATGACATCGTCGTCCCACAGGCCGAGCTGTCCGTGCGGCGCCCCCTCTAATGATCCAGTGCCGCCTGACCCGAGACTGACTGTTCCTTGCAGTTGACTCTCGCTGCGTTTCGCCCTCGAGCGGCGTGTACAAATGATGATGCCCAAGACGGTGAGCAGCAGAACGACACATCCGACGATGATGGCGACGACCACGCCTGTGCTGAGTCCGCCACTGGAACTTCCATCCGTAGCGATGTCAATGACTGTGCTACCCGTACTGCTGGAGGTGGAGGATCTGGCGCTGGCGTCGACGTTCCCAGCGTAAAACTTCCGGGAATTGACGCATGTATGGGCGTCCAGGGCCTCCTTATCGACAGCTTCAGCGTCGGTCTCGGCAGTCGTACACGAGGGGTCACTGAAGAACTGGAGGGATGCAGATCCGTTGTCTGCCAGTTGCGTGAGCACGTAGTCCCCCCGTTCCCGCGCTCGCACACTCATTTGAGGCAGGGTACGCCGACCCGTAGTATAAGGTGGAGCAGTTTTCTTCGTTGAACATCTGCCGAAGCAAATACGGGGAGCCGTCGAACGGATCCTTGGCGTCGCGCGTGTAGTTGGTGGTGCAAAAGATCGTCTGGTTCGAGAACGAGTCGTTACTACAAGACGCGATGCTGCAGTTGGTTGACTCGTAGATGAGGATCCGGAGAGGCGTGCCGCCGCACGCGCTGTCTCCGTAGAAGGCGGAGACCTCGTACGTTGTTGCAGCCACCCACGAGCCCGAGAAGGTCGCTCCGACCAGGGAGGCGAGCCAACGCATTCGCTTTCGTCAGTGGCGTCGCTTGGCCCTCGCGGCTTGGATGGAAGAAGTGGTCGGTTGCGACCCAAGGCGACATGGGTACAGGTTGAAATCCAGTGGATGATTCAAAAGGCAAACCGCTCCGGTTACGTTAAGCAGAGATTTGGTTGGCAGACAGAGAACATCTTGTTATTTACATGTCATTTATTCGTTAGTTCGGAAATTAAAATATTGTGCTCCTGAGATGTGAGTCAGTCAAGTGACTGGGCTCAAGTCAACCAATGCTCGCAATCCAAATCCCATCAGCTCCTGCGCGATACTAACCCGACGCCGCAGCTACACCACGATCCCAGATCTACATGTAGGTTGCTGGCTACGCAGATCAGCCTTGGGCAATTGCCAACTCACGCGATCTCCTTCGCCAAAATCATCTGCAATCAGAGCGCATCAGTGCCGTCGGCATATCCGAGTTCCACCATGCTCTGCTCTTCGACCCGAAACGCCCCCATCGTCCACGTGACGCAGGCTGCCTCGGGTTTCCGGAGCGTCTTGGCTCAAGCATACATATTGATCACTATCGGCAATCTGAAGCGAACGCAGGTAAGGCTGACGACGCATCTCAAATCTATTAACGTATTAAATTTAGTAGCATGCAGTTGGAGAGAGCAACGGGATCTATCGTCCGAGCCGCCTGCTCTCTTACGCCAGTTCCCGAGCCAGTATGGTCTGCAGCTTGTAGAGCGCCTCGGCTGCCGTGGGGCGCTTTCTTGGGTTCACGGAGACGCAAGCTCGTCCGAGCTCCATCATGGCCTGAGGACCCGTCTCCGAGAAGTTGACGCGCAGACTCCCCATCGCCACCTTCTGGAGGATGGCAGAGTCCTGCATCCGACGTCCATACGAGTCGCGGATCAGTTCTCTGGCTTGCGCGTACGGAAGCGTATGCAAGTCCAGCTCCGACAGGATGACGCCAAACGAGAACACGTCGGCCTTTGCATCGTATTGCCCGCCTCGGATCACCTCCGGAGCCATCCACAACGACGAGCCCACGTTGGAAGTCGAGCTGCCAAAACCCGTGACCTTGGCTTCCATCTCGCGGTTTAAGAGGACTTTGCGCGATTTCAGGTCGCCGTGAAGCACAGGCGGAGATAGCGAGTGCATGTACGCGAGCGCATGACACACATGCGTCGCGATCGTGGCCTTCTCACGCTGGAAACCCACCGGATGGTTCGTGGCTTTGTAATGGTTCAACAGCGTCCGCAGGTCGCCGCCTTCCATGTACTCGTTCACCACACACAAATCCGACAGCGAACTCCACGCGACGCCGATGGACATCACGATGCGCGGGTGGTCGATGGTTGCGCTCACCTTCACTTCCATCAGGAACTTGTTCACTTCCTGGATGTTCGCGTGCGTTTCAGGGAGCAGCAGCTTCACAGCGACTTTTTGGCCATTGAAGAACCCCGAGTAGACCTCTCCGAAGTTGCCACGACTCACGAGCTGCTGAATGTGGACTTGATTGCGCAGGATCCGGATGGCGGCGATGGCCTCGTCGGCCTGCAGCTCTTGTGGGGCAGTCTCTAGTGAACTGGTGTCGGCCGAAGCTAACGTGACTGTGCATTTGGGCTGGAATGCTGGCGACGTTGTCCCCTGATACGCAGTTTTGTCAGCGATAACGTCGATTTTGCAGCCCAACCTTCCATTGAAAGCGCGAGAGCCACTACTGGTCATGAGTTGTGTCATCGTGCGTTGCGGAGGTGTGCGGGAGTGCCTTGAGTGTTGCTAAGATGCGGGTGAGAGGTGAAGGTCGGAATTGAAAGTGATAATATGAGGAGGTTGGGAAGCGCGGGGTCTGGGTGCTTCGTCTCTGTGGGACAAATCTTAGCAACTCCTTCAACACAACACCTTGCACCTTGCTACCAGGTAACCAAAAGAAGTCCGTCTTCAGATCGTGATCTTTGCGCTGTCGCTTTTTTAGACCCATTTCTTTACGACATTCTGAATCAAAGCACCCTGACAGTTTCTCTCGCATTGTATTGGTCGTCGTCTACAAGATTTAACCGGTGTCATCTTTGAATCTGCCACGAAGGGGTGCGCATCCGTTGCGCCATTCAAACAACCCGCCAACAAGGCGAGGGTCGTCGGGTTGCCTGTCTTATTTCCTCTGAACTCGCAGTGGCGCAGTCAAAACTGGCCTTTGTGCTACCAGTTCGTTCGCCCTATCGCAAACACTGCGTGGTTCTGCTCAAAATCCTTTTTAACACCAGATTCACACAAACAATCACCAACATGAGGAGAGAACGATAAGGTACAAGACCGGAAAGTTCTTGCTTCCATTAACGCGCACCTCTGGTCCTGCCTGCCACTCGAGTCGCTTGTCTGCACTAGTTCTGACCTCGGCGATAGTTCGGGGTTGCCCGATTCCAGTTCTCTCTGCTGCTTGATGTCATCAAGCAGTGCCCATCGAATGCAGTTTTCAAGTGGAACAGCACCCAGCTGCAGTGCCCGATCGGTCTCTTTTTGTCGCTCTATGCATGTATATTATACATACTCGGATACTTGAGAGCGGAAGGACCTCGCGCGTTCGTCTGCGGACTTATAGCCGTGGGCTCTCGCCTCTCTCTCTCTCTCTCTCTCTCTCTCTTCGCTTGGGGGGGGGGGGG
>MBAC02011082.1:0-32741 GCA_001712635.2 Nothophytophthora sp. Chile5
CTACGGAGGCAGGCTGCTGAGAACGCGGCGAAAGGCACGAAACCCTCCCCTCTCTCTCTCGCGCGCCGAGTCCCGCCATCTCCGCACGCAGCATGAGCATGAACGCAGAGACAGCTGAAGCCACGGAGGGAAGCCGCCAGGTCAGGTTGCTGTGGGCCTCATATTTAACTGCGAAACCACGGGAAGACGCCTCCTCCGCTCCGCATCCACCACATACGAGGTGCACGACGGCGACGGAGGGAGGCAGGGCTGGTAGCTGGTAAGGAGAGGCACTCGAGACGCGCACACATGCATTCACATACCCACGTCTTGGATTCGTGGCGACTTGCGGACTGACGATGGATGGACGGACTGCATTGTGGGGACATAAGGTATCCGAAAATAGCTAGAAAATAAGGATATCGTGATAAATTCGAAAATGAGAAAATCTACCAATTGTTATTTATTTTTAAAAGATAATGCGGAGGGTTCTTCCTTCTTCGTTTTTATCGACATCGTGAGATGTCCATGTCGAAATGGGACGTCCACCGTCCAGATTGCATGATGGTACCTCAACAGGTTGCTGTCACGGGCCCTTCATGATCCACGACCCTGCATTTAACTAAAGAGAGGGGTTATATTAGCGAGTTTTCACAAGCTCCCATCTCTATAGGAGGAGATCTCTACCTAGAAGAAGACTTCGTCCACCTCGTGCAGGTTCTTGAGAGCGTCCTCGCGACCCATCCGGAACAAATCAGCAGCCCAATCCGCGTTCGTGGTCACCAGGATCCACGTGGGGGCGATCCAGCGCCACTTCCAGATCTGGAACACTTTGTGCGGCGCATCCGGGTGCACGATGGGGTGGTTGTTGCTCAGCCCGCCGTCCACGAAGCGCTTGCCACGGTACAGCGCCGCCATGGACGTCGTGTACAGCGGGACGTGAGCCGAACACAACATACAGTCCACCATGTCTTCGTTACTTGTCCAGTTGGTCATGACGTGATTGCGCAACGAAGGCACCTCAGTGAGTGAGAAGTACAGCGTCTTGTCGGCTCGTTGATAGGCGTCCACCGGCAACACGCTCAGCATGCTTTGCTTCACCATTGGGATCCATCTAAGCCATCAGTATACACACAGTAATCAGTCATCTGGTTGCATCTATGTCTCCCATTCACCCCCCTTTTACTGCGGGAACGCACTTGCCAAGCCCAGCGTATGAGCACGTGGCCGCTTGCTCGATCAGCGGGACGTTCTCTTTGAAGAAGAACTCCTTGGCGTCCATACCCAACGCCAAGATCATTGCTGGGAAGCAGCCAGCCGACACCCCCGAGAAAATCACATCGCGCAGATCGTACTCTTCCTGCAGTGAGAAACCGACCAACACCCGTGGAAGTGAGACCCACCGTCCATCAACGGGAAGTTATCTGCATGGAGCAGACCTGTAGGACGGATGCCACACCCAGGAAGTAGTTGTACATTCCCCCGCAGCCCCCGAACCCGAGTTGTGCGATGTCGTGCAGCTCTGTGAGCCTTCGCTTCGTCTTGGCCGGCGGCCCCAACGCTCGCGTCAACGGAGCTGCTGTCGCGCAGGGCACCGCTCGGACGACCGCTTGACCGAGTACTTGCGGCTCGTCCTCCTTGCTGGCCGCGACTTCGCGGGGTGAAGCCGCACACCAGAGCTCGTCCATAGCAGCGAAGGGTTACAACGGCCGCGTGTGTGAGCTTGGCTGCCTTCGTCGACGCTTGGGAGTGTTGTCGATCAACGTGACCGTCAAGCGGCACGCAAATACCGCCGAGTGTAGAAAAATAGCTGAGCCCGTTTGTACTGATTATCCTGAAAATAGATATGATAGCATACGCGGAGATGATACGCTGAGTTTTGCTACAGCGTGCAGGACATGCAGTAAGTATTCTACGGTTCAACTTCGATATTCTTCTGTTATACATAAATGCTACAAGTACTCATGGTATTCGCTACTAGAGGTCGTAGGCGTCACGAGCGAACGACAGAAATGTGGACCGAAACGGTTGGACATTCGCGGGATAGAGAACTGGGAGCGTTTTGAGGAGAGCTAAAAATGGTAAAAAAGTCCAAAGTGGGCAGTTTTTATGTTGAATGAAGAACATGGTGAATGAAAATGTAAATTATCTGCTCGCAATCATTTTGACAAATCCCAAGCTGACATGGTGCACAAACCGGTATAACGGAGTGAAACGATCCTTCGATGCCTTTTGTGGAGGTGGATATATAAACTGCAAGCTGGTGGTTTAGCATGCGAAGGCCAGATGAACAAGAACCCAGAAGACAAAATCCATTGCGGCACCCGTGATATCCTGGTCTCATTTTCGCCATCCTGATTCACGCATACACCCTTGCTTATCATCTGTGGAAGAATGGGTAAAACCACCTTCGCATATCCTTCTTGAGTTATGTTGTCAGCTCGCACACGCTTGTCCAGATCAATGCGCGTTGAAGCTACTCACATATGTGTTGCACATGTGAAGATCAAGATGCTGGCGCGAACTTTTCTGCCTATTGAGCGGTGATGCGTCAGCGCCCGCATTTGTCTCGTGAGATTTTGCAGCACCGGCATACTAGCACCACGCGTTCGCGTTTGTATTTCCACAGCGAAAATCTAATAAGCGTGTGTACTGCTATCCCTGACTAAATTACCGGTTCCGGTGTGTAATGCATCGCAAATAAGGCGATAGTTGCTATCTTCTTCGTGGGCATGATTCTCAAATTTCATGTAGATGCATGTGCGAACACATGCTTCATTTGCTGATACTCCTTGGGAGATACCTTGAGATGCCCAAGTAACCAAAGTTACCTGAACATTCAGGTCTCGTGGGTAGTTCGATGTTCTTGTGGAGATGCTCCTCGCAGCGCCGCCGTCTTGGTCAAGCGCCACCGTCTGAAACCATACGCTTGAGTGTGCGAGCTTTTCTCTTCTCTTGGTCTTGTTGGTCTTGCGTCTCATGATCTCGTCTTCGTTGTCCTCTGGCTTGGGAACGATGTCGTCCTCAGCGAGAGCAGCCTTCTTTTCTGTCGCTGATCCGTCCGAAAAGGGAGACATCTTGCTTGCTTGCTTGGTTGGAAGAAGGCGAAGAGTGAGCGCTTTGATCGGCAACTTTGGTAAATCTTGCAATTTTTTTCTACAGAAACGTAATTGCGTAGTATTTACAAAAGCTAGAGACATATTGGTCAGCAGTTTTGTGTAGGATACATTAAAAAGATGGCGTACCTATGCGTATGTCTGTAACATTGTAAACCGTCGAACCGTATTGCTTATGTTGGCGAGAGCACGCACCACCGCTGAAGGCGGAGAAGAATGGGGTCGTATAAATCTCAGGCGATAAATTTTACTCCACGAGAAGCTTACATGTACCGGTACGTCTGAGTTTGTCCTGATTTCGCCGCATCGTGTAGAATATTATAAACTAGCGGTAAGGAAATACCGGTAAATGTGGTACTGTTTCAAATTATTTTTCCAACCCCTCATTTTCAACGTAAAGTGAAAAAAAGTGCAAATAAATTTCATTGAAAGCGTTACCGCTAAGCCTGAATGTCCCGAATATTTCTAAAACTATACCGGAGCTGGTCCCGGAACGGACATGCACCACCGTAAGAAAAAGTGCATCACCGAAATCAAGGGCTGTATATTACATTTCACCCTACCCACGAGTGACTTATTACTTTGAAAAAAAAGGATTATTAGAAAATGTGTGTCGTTAGCAACTTCAACAAAGTGTAGCGCCACTTTCCTTGTCCATGTCTTCAGCTCAACTCACGACCTGGCTTGGCATCGTGGAGGTTCTGCGTTTCAGACACGGCAAGGGCAGCGTGTCCGTTATGGATGCCGCTAAGCGCAATCTTCTGGCATGAGGGCAACAGGATCGTGATATGGGTAGACACGCGGCGTGTTCTTTCGCGAGCGTCTACGCGCTGCATACATTTCAGGACGCAATGGTCGCGCCAGTGTAGACGGTAGAAGCGCGTGGGTTCGATTGTCCGCAGCTTGCTGCATGATCACTCCATTCGAGCAAGGCGTACTGCAATATCGCAAGTCAAGTGGCAGATTAAGGCAAACTTGCTCCAATATCGAATGAGGCCAGAGTTGTTTCTTCGATTGTACATTCAACGAGGTCTCTTGGGCGTTTTGCAGCTGAACATATCATGGAAGCTGCGGCTGCAGCCTCATGTGAAGGCGGTGACGAGCCACGCCAACGCCCCGCCCCCCTCACTCGCTGTCGCCAGAGCAAATGCAGAGCAAACCGACGCCTCCCCAGCCTCCTTCCAAGATGCGAAATCAAGAGATGCCAGTCCGCCGATCGAATTAGACGGTGGGACTGTATTGATGAGGTTGGCGAGAGCACGCACCACCGCTGAAGGCGGAGAGGAATGGGGTCGTATAAATCTCAGGCGATAAATTTTACTCCACGAGGAGCTTACATGTACCGGTACGTCTGAGCTCCAAGGCAACATCCGAGACCACGAGTGGGAGATGAGGGGCGGATAAGATGCAAGAGGGGTTCAGTGGCGAGCCACTTCAAAACTCCTTTCTTCTTCACGGAAAAAGCTCACAAAACGCGAGCACTTTTTTCAATGTTCCATGTCGGACAAATGGTCCCGCATATCCCTCTCCTCATCCAATCGAACCAACGGTGGAATATGAATGGCACATGCGCCGCCTGAATGGAATTCCTTCCACAAAACGCGGCGTTCTTTCCACGCTTCGGTCGTCCGCTTCTTTCTGCCATTCTATTATTCGCCGTGTCCTTCGGCCGCGCCGTGTTTATTAGAGTTCAGTATGATATGTTCACCAGTTCCGCCTCCATTTGTTTCCATCGACACTTTGGATATACGGTAGGCCGGCCAACGCCACGGAGATGCGCGGCGAAGCGAGGGGGCACGACGGCGAGAGTCCAGCGTCGCGGTTCCTTCCTCCATTATTACGAGAGAGAGAGAGAGAGAGCTCTTCCAAAAAGGCGAAAGGCGACGAACGCACTCGACGCCAGTTATTCCCGAATTTGCTTGGTTTCAAGCACTTACCTCCCCTCCCAAACTCGCACGCGACGTATCACGAGGACAACTCGACCTCCCCCCCCCAAACGGCGGCTTTTCTCAGTCACCGATCCTCGCTCTCTATCACATGAACTTCCGCTCGCCTGTTCGTCTCTCGACTGCCATCTCCTTCGCCTTCCCCGCTGGCGTCCACCACCTTGAACCGAGAATGAAGGAAGAGCCGCGGAACGCGATGGACCTGGGCGGAGAGACCGACACGTCATTGTGCACCGACGATGACTGCTCGGAGACGTCTCCACGCGGTCCGATGAGCCCGAACGGCATGGGCATTGGCGTCTGGAGCAGGGAGGAGCACGCCAAGTTCCTGGATGCGATCAAGATCTACGCCAACGGGCCCTGGAAACTCGTGGCGGCCTACGTGGGCACCCGCACGGTGCGGCAGACCATGACACACGCGCAGAAGTACCGCCAAAAGGCAGCGCGTCGGCTACGCGGCTTGCGCACCAAGCAGGCGCTGATGCGCATGCACTTCGGCCATCGCGTCAGTGAAGAGTCGCTCATCCAGGAACGTCTGCGCTCCATCAGCGCTGCCCACGCGAACCAGTTGACGTGTGAGCCAATCAGCTATTCGCCCGCTTCTCCCACCGTCACTCCAATCCAGCGACCAAGGGACGAGCGACACCGCGTTTCGACAATGACAGTTGAGCCGTCTGCGGTGGCGACTTGTACCGTAAACAGCATCTCATCAGCGGCGCTGAACTGCTCGCCGCAACGAGCTGAAGACATGGAGCCGACGTATCCGGACGTTCCCATGCTCAACATGGACGACATTGACATCCTGGAGGACCTGGCGACCAGTCCGAGCCTTGAGGAATGCGCCTCGGTACTATTGGATGTGCTCTTCTAAAGCCCCCGAACGCGATCGATCGCGATTCCCGCGTACACAACAAGCAAACACTGTGTCAAGTTTCTCCCAGTTCATCGTGTGGGTCAGCAATTCCTGTGGCAGATGCGAGTTAGGCTGTCCGCAAGCAAAGCGTATTAGATAAAATGCAATTGATATAAAGCCAACATTAAAAGGCACCCTGAGTTCAACAGATCACGGTCGACACTAATAGTAAAGGGCAGGCGTCCGAGGCAGCGCCAGCTTCAACGGTGCGGCAACGTAGTTCTGCAGCCTGGCCAGGTCGACGATGGGTATTACAGTCCACCCAGGCAGCAGAGAGTGCTGGCGAAGCCGGTGCTGACGACCACCTTTTGGTCCCCCCTCCAGGCGAGCGATGCCGCGAATATGATCAGAGTTTGCCTTGTTGACGGCCGAGCGTAAACGCACCTGCATCCAGTCTCAGATGGCCTGTCCACTTGACAATGGCCCGTCGCACTGACCAGCAGATGGTGATGGCCTTCCGTTCGCGTCGCATGCTGCGAGTAATCTCGGCCTTTCGCTCGCAAGAACACCGTGTTGGGGATGGATCTTCACTGAATGAACATGTAGCCGAAGGCGCTCGAGGAGAGCAGCATTTTGGAGGCAGGCAGCCCTTTGTTGTTGGCGCCGACGGAGCCTGGCGCATCCGCTAAGCTACATTTAATTGAGAGCGCTGCCTCTCAATTCCAGGGTAAGTGTGTACGAGCCTCCCTCCTACCCTGAAATCTAGAGGAGCGACGTGATAGCAAGCAGGTTGTCTTGCTTCAACACAGACAGGGGGCGTTGATTACTGCCGTGGCGAAGTCCTCGATGTGCATCACAGCAGTATTAGGACTGGATAGACGCACTCAGCTGTTCGCTCACTTTGCCATCACAGGTCAACTTTAAAGTCAAATGATTTTGTATCAGCTGGAGCGAATCGATTTGTGGCCAGGTACACGCCACTTCGAGCTGTCTGCAATAATTCCGCTCACGGGATGCAATAACGATATTGCACTTGCTCGCATTGTGCGTGTGCGACAAACTGTCAGACGAGCTCATGCTTTCAGCCAGCCATTGTGGTTCTTTGACTAAGCGCACAGCGACACGATCCATCAAGCAAGGCAGCATTCTCCGGTTGAAGTGACATTTGTCAAATGTTTATTCGCGACCAGCAACTTGCGGCCACGTCAGCAGACTGGGATCTGCCACTGACGGTCGGTCTCTTACTCTGATTATGATACGCCCGTCCTCCTCCGACGTGGTCATAATCAACTTCAAGCGGGGTAATCAGGGTAATCGCTCACTTTGAAGATGGAGTTTTCACATTTTTCTCAGGTGACTTGGGAGATAAAGTGCAGGGTAGCGCACAAAACGGGCATTCTACCATAATCGAGCTTTCTGGGAGTTGGCGGAAACTGGATTTTGCGTCAATTTGCACATTGAAGACGATGGAAAAGAGTGCGCGCACACAAAGTGGTCGTCGGTCCATGACATGTCGGCGTGCGTGCGTGTTCTTGGCGGGGATCGAAGGATCTGTCGGTGATGATGGGCGTATGACACACTTAGAAATCTCACAAGTTTACTGTGAGATTCTCGAATAGTGGGTACAGCCTGTCCAACAGCTCAGATTAGCCTCACTCTTCCACTCTTCGATGCTCGAGCCTTCCATTCTCTCTGCCAGCGCGCGCTCTCTCTCTTCATTTGCGAATCTGCGGCAGCGACTTCAAGCAACACGAAGTCTAAACCAACAGCGCTAAACGCGCTTGCAACATGGACGTCGAATCAGGAACCCAAGCGGCGGCACGACTGTATAGCGACAAGGTTTCGGTCGGCGTGGGCATGTGGACAGACGAGGAACACGCGCGGTTCCTCGAGGGGGTGAAGCTGTTCTCCAATGGCCCGTGGAAGCGCGTGGCAGCCTACGTGGGCACGCGAAACGTGCGGCAAACGATGACCCACGCGCAGAAGTACCGACTGAAAGCTGCTCGCCGTGTGCGCGAGGCCCAACGGAAGCAAACAGCCGCCAGACATGGGATCAGCGAGAGCAACCGATCAGATAGTCCAGTCCGTCAACGCTCGCAGCAGTCGCCAGTGGGCGGAGGACTGGGACTTGGCGCCTACTCGAAGCTCCGGTTGCCGTGCAGCTGTCCGCAACAGGAGTGCCCGCACATGGAGGATGCGAGCAAAATGTACATGTCCATTGCGGATGCCGTCGACATCTTAGACTCGGAGTCGAGCACAGGATCCCCGACCTCCCCGTCGTTGAGCGAGGAAGGCAGCCGCGAGAACCTGTGGCTATCTATCGAAAAGCTCCAGCCTTCCGTGAAGATTGAAGCCTTCAGCAGCGACGACTTACTCCCGATGGATTCGTCGGCGAGCGACTCGGATGAGTACCCGACGCTGGAAGACTGTGCGAGCGAGCTGCTGGACCTGCTTTTCTAAAGCAAAATAGCCATAGGAAGCACTACGCAGGCACCAAATTCGACATGTATATCAGACCTATATAATGAATACCTGTTGCAACCGCAAGCACCAGTGCGATGTCGTCATGTCTGCTATGATGTCGCTGGAGGTTCAGTCTGCCTGCAAAAGACCTGTCGCGAATGAAAATTTGATGAGGCAACGCACTCACGATTGCGGGTAACTGTTGCGTAGGCCATTCCGTTCGGCAAGGCTGAGCTTCCAGTCCAACGTCACGTCACAGGCAGTAAGTGTTGTTGGGCAAGCACAGCTCTGGGTCATAGCATTATGGAAGCATCCACATACGTCACCACCGTCGCAATTGACTGCTCAACGCAACGCATCCAATTTAATAAGATATCATATTCCAGATAGTATCCTAATACCCTCACACTTTCCCATTCAACTATTTAATTATTGGAGGTAACGCGATGCGCACACATTAGGAGTGGGCAACACAATCCAATCCCTGTCTAAGGTGATGCTCAGTAGAGATTACTTTGACAGGATATAAGCGATAGAGTAGGTTAAGGGTGAACCTGTGTGCGGAAATTCCTCGTCAATCGTTTGTCACTTTCTGTCCGAAATATTTCGAAAAAATACTTCTTTTTTAGGTTTCCTCTGCGCATGGGTACAACCCATATTTGGTCTCCTCCTTTCCTCACTTGAGGCTGCAGCCTCATACATGTACCATCGCAGCTTCGCCAAAATTGAGTGTGTTGTTGGACGCCGCCGACGTCATCTTGAATCCCGCACGATTCGGGATGCAAGCATGGGTTCACAGTTCGGGGATCAGCAGCATTTTTAAATTGGAATGAGCACTTCCGTGTGAAATGTTCAATGCACCATTGCATAGTTGCAAGCTGATACGTGGTTTGTATCCATGCAGAAGACATTTGGCAGCAAGATTCTTGCTTGGTGTCGTACATGTGTGCTCGTCACAATCCTCGCACAACACTGTTTCCTCGGCACAGGCGCGTGACCACATAATACGAGAGCCTTGCGTGCAGGTAAATGGCTGCCCAGACGCTGCTCTGTGGCCATAAGAAAGTGGCGCGAAATCTGATCTCTCTTCCACTCTTCTCTTACGCAAAACGTACATGTACATGATTGATCGCTTGATTTGCATCGAAAATTAGAATAATATATTATGGAAGCATGGTGACTGTGCTTCTGCCGGTATCTGCCTTCGGGGCCTTCCTGTCCACGACATGGTAGCATCCAAATACACCCATCGCCATTACAATTGCATGGGCGGCACAAACTGCAGAAAGCAACGCAACGGATCCAATTAGTCTTACCAGTATGCTAGTACACCACTGAAAGATTCAACGTGGTCAATCGCTATTCACTTTCTGTTCGAACTATTTCGAGGGAAAACTTCTTTTTCGAGCTTGCAAGCTTAGCCGATGTGCGTGGGTACAAACCATGTTTGGTCTCGTCACTGCCCCCATGTTCAGACCAAAATGTAGCCACACAAGAAGAACCTCCTCAGAAATTGGGCGTGCTGTTGAATGCGCCGTCTTGAATCATGCAGGCCGCCTCGCTGTTGCATGGGGTCAAAGTTTGGAGGCCAGCCAAGTGTGGTCTATTTTCAAGAAAGCATCGATTCATGCTTGGCGTGGCTTCCACTGTTTTTCACTTTCAAAAATCTCTTCATAAAACAACACTCGTAGCATTACCGTAACGTAAATAGTACTTGCATCGACGAATAAAAATGAGCCAAAATATTGGCATGCTGTTTTGAACCTTTTCTAAAAATAGGTTCAAACCCCAGAAGACTTCGCGACCAACCTCGCCGTCGTCGGTTCAGCGCCATTTGCCATTTCATCTTCGCCACCCGCCGCTCCAACTGCCAGCATCATTCGAAATGGGCAAACTGGGGCGCATGTTCGGCCTGGGCAAGAAGGGCAAGATCGGGCTGATGGTCGACAAGCCGTCCTACGTCGCTGGCGAGATCGTGCGCGGCACCATCTACGTCGACATCCACGAGCCTATCGAGTGCGATGGTATGATATCCCACGCGGCAAATCCTCCATCATTGCAAAGATTGTGCTATCTCGCTTTGCAATGCACGAGTATTGACTAACCGCGTATCTGCACTATTGCATCTGCTTCATACAATCAGCTTTAGTACTAAAAGTGACGGGCAAGGAGAAGGTGGAGTTCACCAAGATCCGCCGAGAGTTCAAGGAAGGCGGCGAGCAGGAGGTTCATTACGACCCCGTGGAGCGCGAGAAGGAGTTCTTCAAGCAGAAGCTGGTGATCTTCGCCATGAACGGGCAGGCTTACGCCCCCGGACGGTACATGTACCCGTTCGAGTACCAGCTCCCAGCCCAATTGCCCGGCGCCTTCAAGCTGATGGGGTACTCCGAGGGCGACGTGAAGGACCTCTCGGCCAAAATCAAGTACAAGTTCAAGGCTACGCTGGATGTGGGCGGCTTCTTCGCCTCGGATCTCAAGGCGGACTGTGACCTCGTGGTGCATGAGCGCAATTTCCAGTCTCTGGCTGCCAGTGAGGACTCCGTAACCCAAGACGTGAAGTTCCTGTGCTGCTTCAGCCGCGGCAGCTGTCAGCTGGCTGTGGCTATGGACAAGAGCGTCTACTTCGCCGGAGAGACGGCTCAGATCCAGTGCAACATCAGCAACAACTCGCAGGTGGAGATCTCCACCATGCGTTGCCGGCTGTATCAGGATGTGAAGCTGCAATTGTCCAAGGGAAACTATCACACGTTCACGAGACAAATGACTCAGAGCGAGTTCCCCGGCGTCCCCGCAGGCTCCACACTGCAGCAACCGCAGCCGCTCGCGCTCAATGCAGACCGCGGAGGTTTCCTCAACCCGTCCACTACTGGCGAACTCATTGCCTGCGCGTACCGCATCGACGTCGAGTGCGACATCCCGTGGTGTCCTGACGTGGTTCTGCATCTGCCCGTGGCCATTATCGCGCCGGAACTGCCCCACCCAGGCTCCAGCTGGATCCCCGAGTCGACTGAGGGCTTTGTTGAGCCGCGAATGTAAGATGCAGAGCCAAACATCCATTCAGATCGACAAAGGGACAGTTTTGTTATGGTGTACATCGCTTCCTTGCTGTCGTTTTCTTTGGATCGCCGTCGGTGTGGTCATAGCGCTGACTGGATGAGTGGACGGAGGTATTCCTCGTAGTCTTCAGGTACCTGCTTGGCGTTCAGTGGCTCGCGTGCTGCGTGCGCTACCAGTGCGCGGTAAATGTCGCCGTCGAATCGTCCGATGGTTGAGTTGAGCTCCAAATCGCTGAAGTCCCAGGCATCGGTGAGACGCACGGCATTCTGACGGACAGCCAGTAGCAAACGCAGCATTTGCTGGTGCACCATTTCCCCTTGTTCGCTGGAGAGGTAGTCGTCTTGGCGAAAGTCGCCCAGACTTTGGGCTAGTAGCCACGCGCCGAAGAGTTGGCATAACTCGGCCACAGCAGCCCTGGTCTTGCCCGTCGGCAGCGAATACACTCCGGAGATGAACGACTTGAGCAGCATGAGCTCCGTGTGATGCGTCGATGCGCTGGTCATGAGCAACATGCAGCCATGCCCGTCGTTTCCTGAGGCAGCCATGGCATTTGCCAGTCTCTGTACCGATCGAGCTGCACGAACTTCGAATGCGTCCGTCAGGATGTGGAAACCACCCAGATCCTCGGCGCGGGTCGCGTTGCATCGAAGGTTTGGGTCGATGTACAGTGCCGTGTACCGCAAGAAACTCGTAGGCGTCTCCTCCTCCGCACTGTTGTCCACTGGATGGTCCAGGCGAGCGTGTGCCTTCAGCAGGTATCGCGCGTGTTGTTGCACAAGTACATCGAACGTTCCTTCGAAGGTGCAAGCACCCACGTTCTCAGCGAAGAGGTGAGCCAAGTTGCTGGACTGAAGGAAGCCGTGGCCTCCACACAGACGGCGACACTGCTCAATGCCGTCGTTCACATGGTCAGCTAGCCACGCCTTCAAGCCCGAGGACACAGCGTGCACTTCGGTAACTTGAGCTGCAAAGGCGGCACGACCACTCTTGACCTTGGCTAGAGTATGGTCGTGCATGGCGGTCATGGCACGGCCGGCGAAGTTGGCGGCATAGGCTACTGCCACCAGAGGCAGAAGCGCGTGTTGCTGGTTCTGGTAGTCCAGTACTTGGTATTCGCTTGTCCCATCGAGATTGGGTTCGGCGCCGGGGCTGTTAGGATTGCCCGTCAACGTTGGCTTCCGTCCTTGAACACGCGCGGCACTGAACCGCGTCGTGATGGTCGTGGCAGCGCCCAAGACGAAGCTCAGCTTCAGGATCAGATACGCGCGCACTTGCGTCATCGTGAGGTACACGAGCTTCGAGTTGCGTGGCTTCACGAACGTGCCGTCGGGCAACACCTTGGCGTACCGCATCAGCATGTTCCGACGCGGGATGCGTACGCTATGGAACGCAGCGTAGCCGTTGTCCAGCGAGTTGAAGCCCACTTTCGGCCCAATGTCGCCCACCTCAATCCCAGGCAGTGGCCGATGGTCTTCCAGAGATCGAAGCGGCACGATGAACGCCTGCACGCCCTTGCTCTCCCCGTCAATCTGCAGTTTGGCATGCACAATGGCGTGCGTTGCCGTCTTGCCCAAGCCGCCGGGCCACCACTTCCGACTCGTGAGCGTGGGCGAGTCCAGCACGAACTCCTGCGCGCTCTTGTCATACGCAGCCGTGGTCTCCAGTCCTTGGACGTTGGAGCCGTGGCCCAACTCCGTCTGTGCGTAGGCGCCAATGATGCGGAAGGATCTGGCCAGCGGCAGCCATTGCGCCTGCTGCTGCTCGTCCGCCTGGTTCTCTAGCGTCGGGATGAACATGGCGCGGTGCACTTCGAGCGGCAGTCGCTCGCCGAGAGCCACGTAGAGCTCCTGTCGGTCCTGTTCGGCTTCAATCCCGCCATCCTCCACCAGTTTAATGTAGTGGAAAGCCTTCTTGAGCCCCTCGGCGCAGCGCTGCGTGTGGTTCTGGAACACAAAGTCGCGGCGAGAAAGCACTGGGTGTCGCGCGACGATCGCCACCATCAGCTTGCGACGGCGATTGGCCTCCCGCCCGCCACGCAGCACGTCCGCCAGCGCCTCGACGTCCACGTCGCTGCGCTGGCGCTCGCGCTGCAGCAGCAGCGGCGCGAGGTCCTGCAGTTCAAGAGGCATGATCGCAGGAGAAGCTTGAGAAATGGGCTTCACTTCGCTTCACCCACCCATCACCATGAGCTGTTCGTAAAACGTAACGAATTAGCTAGCGACGGAATGGCACGGTGTTTTTAACAGCGGCGATGCCGTGTTATATTTATGTACTGGATTGTGTTACGACCATATGCGAAAGGCAAAAATTGCAGAGCTTGTGATATGTTGCTTTTGGTTCTGTTTTGGAATATTTTCGTTGGCGTCCTTCAACTTCAATTCTTGCAACGAACAGTTATTGCAGTTTGGTGCCGAATATGGAACTTTTGCATGTTCGCCCTGATAATCTCTGCTTTCGCTTCACACGCAAGCTCGTTTTGGACCACCCAGTTGCCTGCTTTCAAAGTCCATCTCGGATGATAGACAACATTCCTGGACGGATTTCCTTGATCAGCATGAACTTCGATAAGTTCGCGCTGCTCCATGTCAATATCCTGTCAAATGTTATGTGCTACACTTCTTGCGCATGTGCTCTTTGCTGCAAAATTCCCACACAGTGGAAATAAAGAAGCCTTGCACTCCAAATACCTCTGTAAATGCATAAATAGAAAGAAACGCTACACATCCTGCTGAGCAACCAAGACTCGCGCAGACGAGAGTGGTCGAAGAGGCGGGAGGAAGTCAGAGGCAGAAGCTCCAAGAGAATGCGAGGCAGCAGCGCGTTTGTAGGCGAGGCGAAGGCGGCGCACGAGGCATGGCGCGACCCCGGGGCGCTGCATCTGCCCGCGTACTGGACGCCGACCGACCAACAGATTATGGAGACGCTGCTCTTCGACCAGCCGCTAGCGACCCCCAGGTAAATAGCATCTTCCCAATCACGACGACGATGGAATAGGACAGCGCAACTGACATCTTGTTTGGCCTCCGTAATTTGCAGTAGTGATAGTTCCGACTTGCAGCAAGCCATGCGGTACCGGTCTATGCTGGCCAGACAGAAAGCCAACGAGGTGCGCAAGAACAAGCACCGCGAGGTGCAGCGGCGCTTCATCCAGCGGAAAAAGGAGCAGATCGACCGCATCAAGCAGCTCGTGGAGCGGATGGAGACGGAGTACGAGGTGCTGGAGCTCGCGAGCGAGCAGAAGCAGCTGCAGGCCGAGAACGACGCTCTCGAGGAAGAGGCTGCGAAGCGCGAGGCGATGCCGTTTCCGTCCCAAGAGCAGATCAATCGCGTGCTGCTCGACCAGCAGCAGCTCATCCGCGAGCACTATGTGCCGCTGACTACGGACGAGTGGAGGGACCTCCTGCAGAAGAACCTGAACGAGTTTGAGGCCTCCAGTTGTGAAACGGACTACGAGAGCACAGGGGCGGTTATCCTGGGCTGGAGCGACCGCCGCAAGATCGATTTCGAGCGAGGCACGACGAGGTTCGTCATGTCCAAGCGGTTCGCGCACCTGAACGCGCTGGATTTCCGCCAGACGACGTACCACAAGCTCTGTCAACCTGAGACACACTCGCAGCTCTTCAACCCGGGAGTGACGATCAAGATGCAGCACCTGCAGGAAATCGACGAGGACGGCGTCGTATTGCACCGCTGCATGTTCAACCCGCTTACTGGTGGGGTGGTGCACACTATTGAGGCCATGATGCGCGTGCAGCACGGCCGCAACCACCTCATTTTCCTGCGCACGCTCGAGTACAACGCCGCGTTCGAGTGCGTGCCCAAGTCCCACCACTGGATGCAGCTCTACACCGTGCTGGTGTTCACGCCGTCCGTGTCTTCGTCGTCGACGTCGAGGGCCATCTCAACGGCTCAAACAGAACGAGAACCCGGGTGCGTCTTCCGGTACGCCGGGTGTTTGCACGACCTACCGCCGCTGGAAGTCAAATACTGGCTCATGGAGATGCTGTACATCATCCTGCGCTTCGAGAGCGCCATGGTGGCCCCGGTGTTTGCACTGCGAGCTGAATGAGGCTTCCACCAGGTTGTGAAGGACCCATGGACAACAGCGCAATGGGAGGGACGAACAGGGTGCACCCACCATCAAGGCGAAAGTGGCCACTTGCTACGTCGCGTCTATAATATCGGCGACCACTTAGTGCAACACCACTACCAGTGTTGAAAGGATCCCAACAGTAAATGCTGCATGTAAACTGTCCCGTGGTCCTCTTCGCCATCACTGATACGTGGTTGCAGTACGATACAGTAACAACAGAGATTCCGAGGAAACGCGAGGCTTCAAGCTCAAGTCACTAATCGTGTTTACACTTGTGGTGGTTGAAATAGTGGCGACCATGGATAGCCAAGAAGGTGTTGCATTGATTTGCATGCGCAGTGTACAATCCATTCCGTTTGTCGTGGGCCTTGCCACTTGCAAATGCAAAATAACTTCGTTTTGCAATGGCTTCGTTTCGGCGTTTCTTCAACGTTTCGACGATTCAAAGCACGAGAAACAGCAGGCGCTGCATTCGTCTTCTGGTTCTCAGTCTGTTCGGTTTGGCTCCGACTTGTTCTGGATTCCGAGGTCAAAATCATCTTCTTGTGTCCTGGATTAAGTGCACTGTTCAGTCCCCCGAAATCCTGAGTCAGCGTTTCGTTTACTCACCATGAAGCCCCAGCCACAACCCCACAACGCCACAACACATACCTCCTTTCTTTTCGGGACACAACCTCTTGACAAGCGCCATCTGGTTCGTTGAACTGGCCTTCGCGGTCATTTCGGGGGGTTGACCCAGCATTGGCACACCTTGTTGACCCCGCCAGATCGAGTCAAGGCGAGCAGTTCTCTTGCTCCGCCGTCGATCCCACGCTCGTCTCCGTGCCACGTTGGCCTCCGCAAGACGCCAGTCGAGTCCGTCGCCTCCATCTGAGTGCGGCTGCCTGGCTGCGTCCCTCGCTCTTCCCTCGCATTCCCCAGCCACTCGAAGGCACCGCAGCGGCCATTTCCATGGCGGATGCACGAGTTCCGGCGGCTCTCGTAGCGACTGGCGAGCTGCCTGCGTGCTGGACGCCTACGGACCAGCAGATCATGGAGCAATTGCTGCTCGAACAGTCGGGGGGTGAGGACCAGGACGAGGATGCAGCGAGGGGCTCTCCGTGCACCGTGGAGTTTAGCGATGGCAGCGATCAGCAGCAACAGGAGGAGCGCAAGGTCAGACGCAAAGCGCGAGGCCCCGTGACAGCGAAAAGCCTGCAGATCGAGGAGGAGCGTCGCGCGAGGCATCGTGCAGTGCAACGGCGGTTTGTACAGCGGAAGAAGGAAGAGGGACAGCGGACCAAGAAGCTGGCGCAAGATCTGGAACGCAAGTACCGGTTCCTCGAGATCTCGGCGGAGAAGCGCGAATTGAAGCTGGAGAACGGCGAACTGCAGGAGCGACTGGAGACTGCGATAGCCTCCAAACCACAGCCAGATCCCGTCCAGCTCTTGATGCAGGTTTGGGTGTTCTAGTTTCCCAGCGAAATGGTGGAGAACCGAACGTCTAACGTGCTCTTTGCTTGCGTGTCTCTACTTTCTAGAATCAGATGGAGGTCGTTCGAGAGTTCTTCGAGCCGTTGACACAGGAGATGTGGACGAGTGTCCAGCTCAGCACACAGCGGGAGTACGAGCTTTCACGACAAGATGACGCCTATGTAAGCTCAGGTGTGTCCGTTATGGGCTGGAACGACTACCGCAAAGTGGACGATGCGTCCGTCAAGTTCGTGCTATCCAAGGGATTCCCGAACGTCCGGGCGTTGGAGCTCATGGACCTCACCTGGCAGCGACTGGCCTCGCCGTCCACCTACGCCAGCTTCTTCAGCCCCGTATTTACCATCAAGGTGAGCTCTGCTCATGCTGTAGAGCTTCATCATCCCTCTATAGTTGCTGACTTTGTGATGTTTGACTGGCAAAACACAGATTCAGATCTTGCAAGTGATCGGTCGGGATGCCCTGGTGGTCCATCGCGTGCTGTACAATCCGCAGACGCAGGGCACGTCGCACTCCTTGGAGCTGCTTTGGCGCGTGCGGCTCGGCGAGGAGTACGTGATTTTCGACGCGGCGCTGCAGAACAACGCGGTGCAGGAGTGTCTGGGTCCGTCCTACCAGTGGACGCAGATGACCACGGCGTTGGGCTTCGCACAACTGAATGCGGCTAGCGGTAGCGGCTGCCTCTTCCGCCATGGCGGATGGCTACGCACCGCCGTCACGAATGTCGGCTACTGGCTCATGGAGATGTTCTTCATGGCGCTGAGATTTGAGAGCGCCATGGTATCGCCTGTGTTCGCATTGCCGCCCGAGCAATGAGAAAGCGAGTAGGTCCGTTCCTGAAGGGAAAGCGTGACGATCTGGAAAGCCTGAACCGCCAGCTAATTGCGACCAAGGAACGACTGTAAAGTCGACGGGGACTCCCGAATCGGACGAGTCGTAATGGCGCAAGCGATGCCAGCGCGCCATGATGCAGGGTGAATACCTGCATTGCGCTCCAGCTTCTGGGTCTGTGCTTCGACCTGGTGCTGGCCTCCCTCTAGGCGATCCGAGTCGCCATGAATGCCAGGCAAGATGGACATCTTCAAAGAGAGGGCGAGCACCAGATTGCGACAGCCAGCTTTGCTTGGCCATCCTCTAGAGGGATGGTCTCCAAGCACGATGAGCGTTATGGACGCAGGGGGTTCCCACACTCGAAGAACTACATGTTCGCTGTCGTGACCAATGACCTACTGATTTAACTTGAAATACATGGCTTAGTTGACGTATGTCAAACAGTTCGATGGTCAAGCAGATATCTGATAATGCATCTTACGTCAGTACAATGGATCGATACGAGTTCAGTTGTTGCACATTCCATGTACTGAGTTAAAATCTCATTGAAGATGTCGACCAGCTCATGTGCTTCAAGTTGAAGTACCGGCTCAAGATGAAGAGTAAACACCCACGCCTCTCGTCTTAGCACTCCTCTTGCTCGCGAGCTTCTCTTCATTATCAAATTGGCCCAGCACCCGCATCGTATCCTGAACCAAGTCATGGAACTGAAGGATCTGGCTCCGCTGCTGCTACAGCGCGAGCGTCAGCGAAGTGGCGACGTCGACGTGAAGCTGTTGACGAACGTTCTTCGAGGCGGACATGAGGCTAATGACCGTCGAAAGCAAGCGGAAGCGGCGATCTCGCAGCATCCGGAGCTCTCGCGTCGCGATTTGGCGTTCCAGAACCACACGCAGCGGTACACAAGCGGTTTGGAGAAGACCTACCACTACGTGCAGCTCATCCAGACCCTGAAGGTTGATACGGAGGATCAGCAGATCATGTACGATGCCATCGGCGAGAAGCTGCCGATCCAAGTGCATCGCTCCATGTTCATTCCGACGCTGGAGAACCAGGCGGACGAGCAGCAGCAGGCGCAATGGCTGCCGCTGGCCAGATCCTTCCGCATCATTGGCGCCTACGCACAGACGGAGTTGGGCCACGGCTCCAACGTGCAAGGACTGGAGACCACGGCTGTGTATGACAAGAGCGCGCAGGAGTTCGTGCTGAACTCGCCCACGCTCACGAGTCGGAAGTGGTGGCCCGGCGGCTTGGGCAAGACGGCAACGCACGCCGTTGTGCATGCCAAGCTGCAGATTGACGGGGAGAGCAAGGGCGTGCAGGCGTTCATCGTGCCGCTTCGATCTCTGGAGGACCATCAGCCACTGCCTGGGATTGAGGTGGGCGACATTGGGCCGAAAGTGGGCTTCAACTCGCTGGACAACGGCTACGCGGCGTTCCATAGCGTGCGCATCCCGCGTCGGAACATGCTGATGCGGTACGCCAAGGTGTTGTCCGACGGGACGTTCGTGAAGCCACGCAGCTCGAAGCTCGTGTACCTCACGATGACGCAAGTGCGCGCGTATCTGATCCTGAAGCTGAGCTTCGCCTTGGGCGCTGCCACGACCATCACGACGCGGTTCAGTGCCGTGCGTGTTCAAGGGCGGAACCCCAAAGCCGGTGATAATATCAGCGCATTGACCGGTGAGAATCCGGTTCTTGACTACCAGAACCAACAACACGCGCTTCTCCCTCTCGTGGCGATGTCCTACGCCGCTAATTTCGCCGGTCGAAACATGGTGGTCATGCATGACAATGTTCTGGAAGTGGTGAAGAGCGGGCGGCCAGATTTCGCCGCTCAAGTGGCGGAGCTTCACGCCATGTCCTCGGGTTTGAAAGGGTGGCTTGCCGACCGGGTGAACAACGGCATCGAGCATTGCCGTCGACTCTGCGGTGGCCACGGCTTCCTGCAATCCAGTAACCTGGCGCACCTTTTCGCGGAGAACGTGGGCTCCTGTACGTTCGAAGGCACGGCCGACGTTCTGGTCCAGCAGCACGCGCGATATCTACTGAAGGCTCTTGCCAACAGTCAATCGCTCGATGTGAATCCGACGCGACGTTGTAAAGCGCAATGTGCCGAGGACTTCAGCAGCTTCAGCATATTGACAGAGGCGTTTGAAGCACGGGCGACTCGATCGGTGCAGCTCCTGGCCCGGGCGATGGCTGCCTCGGGAGACGACGCCAACGCCTGCATGCTGCTTATGACCAGAGCTTCTGCCCACCACACAGAGCTGCTGCTGCTCAAGTCGTTTATCGCTGGAGTCGAGTCGGTGCCTGCGGGGACGACGAAGCAGGCTGTGAAGCAGTTGTGCCAGCTCTTCGGCGTTTGGCTGATGACCAGCGGCCTGGGCGACTTCAGAGAAGATTACTACGTCTCCAGCGATCAGGGCGACATGGTGCACCAGCAGCTACTGAACTTGCTGCCGACTGTACGGCGGAATGTGGTGCGCCTCACGGATGCCTGGGACTTCAGCGACTTCGAGCTGAACTCGACTCTCGGTCGATTCGATGGCGACGTGTATCGAGCTCTCGTGGCGCACGCAGAACGCGAGCCGCTGAACACGTCCCAAGTGCCGGAAGGGTACGACAAGTACCTCCGCCCACTCATCCAGTCGGCACTGTAAGCAACATGTAGCTATCCTCCCATGGAAGAGAAGAAATGAGGCGAAGTATGCGGTGGCGATGGAGCCTCTCGTGTGATCTCTGAGGCTTCAATTTCCTCAAAGTCGCTCTCATCGCGATGCTTCCTTGGTGTGAATGATGTTTGGTGCATCGCCACGTAACTACATGCGTTATAGCATCCTTGCTGACTGCTGACTGAACGCTGGCAGGATTTTGGCCCGACGTGAGTGTGAATTTGCTAGTTTTCCTTCCAGCTCCGTGCGCAGAAGATCATGTCCGAAGCCGACGCTTGCATGCACCAGCGAGATCGTCCTGCCAGAGTTTGTGACTGGACGCCTTCGTGGCTACATGTATGTGTACATGCATCGAATCTTTGCTCGACTGGTTCAAGGCAGCATCGGGCAAACCGAATTCATGCCGATAGATATTCCGCTAGCTGTATGCAGTATCCACTGGCTAGTCGCATCTGCATTTTGTGATAGACAAGAAGTGATATATTATTCCACGCCGAAGTATGAAAATGTACCCATCGCATGCGTGCACGATAAAATATTTGAAACGCACGCGCGCGAAAGACCGGATATAAAATCCTAACAATCCAGGCAATTGGTCACGGACGCGACCAAAGCCCCGCGTCGAGCTCCGTCCCCAGCATCAATCCTCATTCCCCAATCGTCCCAACAACCCTCAAGCGGACTACAAAAGCCAATCGCCTCGCTACTCAAGATGCTCGACTACGCCATCAAGACGGATGTTGCTCTCGGCAGCCTGCTGGAAGGATCAGTGAGGGCGATGCCGTGGCTTTTCAACTTCCTCAGCTGGGAATTTGAATTCGGCTCGCTGGTGCCCGAGTGGAGCGACTGAGGTCGTTCCAACGAAGCCGTCTCGCCGCTTTCCAGTTGCGTCAAGCGAGCCTCGAAAGCTGATCGTGCCGCGCGATATGGTGACGAGAATCGAACGAAGATCAAGTCGTCGCCCGCCCATTTCCGCCTGATGGCGGCGTGCCCAAACGCTATGGGCCCAGTTGTCACTCCTAGCTATATTATAGATGCGGATCTAACATAATCTGACGCAGTACCCTCCAGTTGTGTGGATAATACTAAATAGAATACCATATTCACGATTTCTCAAGTAAGCAAGCCTTCGTATAATCCTGGCCGCGAGAAAGAAGTCGTCCAGTGGATGGAGACGTGTCCTCGCGCCGCTTTGAGCTTCCGAAGCGAGTTCGCCTGGAAGATGTTATCGCCAAATGTATTGTTGATGAAAAACAAAAACGGTTGGCTACCACGAAGCAGATAAACCAGCGACGATAAAGCCGTTTTCGATTCCTAGTTAGGTATATTCATTTCTACCGACATTGAAGTTGGCATATGCTTCAATTTGAAGTGCTCAACTTGATATTATCAGCTCACAATCAAGCGGAAACACCGACGCCTCCGTCGTCTGTCCAGTCCTCGTGCTCGAGGTTCCTCCCTATTACATGTAGCGCGCTGGTGCGAAAGCCGCTTCGTATCGGGAACCAGCGCTGGGAACTCAAGGGTTTGACTCCATTATTGCGGCGTCAGTGAAGCGACGACGTCGACGTAAAGCGAACAGAAGCCGTGATCTGGCAGCTCCCAGAGCTCTAGCGTTGCAAAGTGGCATTCCACACAAACACACAGCGATACTATTATGCAAATGGAGAACCACTATGCGGTACACCACCAACTACTGAATGTGGTGCGGACTGTATAGCGGAATGTGGTGCGGTTCACGGATGCCTAGGACTTTGATGACTTAGAACTGAACTCGCCTCTGGGTTCATTTGGCAGCGGTGTGTACCGCACTCTCGTGGAGCGCGAATTGCTGAACGCCGCCCAAGTGCCGGAAGGGTACCAAAAGTATCTACACCCACTCATCCAGCCGGCACTGCAGCCCACGCATGTAAGCGAAGAACGAAAAGGAGCCGACGAATTATCCAGCAGAAACGGAGCTTCTCGGGTGATATCTGAGGCTCCAGTTTTCTCGAAGGCGCTCTCATCTCGACAGCTACTTCATGCTAACGCTAGTATGAAAGATGCTTGGCGCATCGCCGCGTAATTACATGTAGCATCCTTGCTGGTTGCTGGCTGAATAGCTGCAGGATTTTGATCCAACGCGAGTGTGTGTGCGAATGTGATGCATTTTTTCCAGCGTACGAAGCCAATGCTTGCGTGTACCAGCGAAATCGCCCCATCAGATTCGGTGCAAAGCGAACCCACTTGGATATTTAGATGCACACTGTATGCGGTCGAAGCGCACATCTCGTGCGATTGTACTCACAGCATGCGCGATAAGCATTTGTAGCCAACCAAAAGTTTGTAGTGAGCTGGCATCGAATGAATGTGCTGAGTAAATCCATGTTCATGTGGCATATCTCCATGAATCCAGCTGCATTAAATAATGTATCACATCACGCATATCGCTCGAACTGTTGAGAACGCGGGCGGGGATTTTCTGTGAAAAGTAGCCACCAACAGTCCTCTTCACGGCGAAAGACCGAGTATAAGCCTGGCAATCAAAGTACTTGGTCGAGTCCGCGACCAAAGCCCCGCCCCGTGCTCCGTTCCCAGCACCAATCCTCATTCCTCAATTGCCCCAACAACCCTCGAGTGGACTACCAAAGCCAAGCACCTCACTGCTCAAGATGTTGGACTACGCCATCGGCAACCTGTTGGAAGGAGTGATGAAGGCAATGCCGTGGCTCCCCAGTTACCTGAGCTGGGAATTCGAAATCGGCCTGCTGGTACCAGAATGGAGCGTCTAAGGTCACCTCAGTGGCGTCACCTCGCCGCTTTCCAGCGCATCGAGCAAGCTTCGAAAGATGACCACGCCGCGCGATATGGCGACGAAAATCGGACGAAGATCAAGCCATCACCCACCCGTTTCAGCTGATCGCAGCATGCCCAAGCAGACTGTCGCGACCAGTTCGTTACGGCTCTAGTATAAAATAAATGCATTTATTTTCAAACCGGTGTCAAAATCCAATCCGACCAGCTACCTCATTCAATATTCTATTTGATACTACTTGCATCTGCGTTGTTTCGATGTGAAATAGCATGCTATCGGAGCCAGGCAGCTCATGAGCTTCACGCTGATGTGCATTGTCCCGGCTCAAAATAAATAGGAATTACCGACACCTCCTTCCAGCTCTCTTGCTTAGGATTTCCTTGCCACCAGCGAATTGGCTCGGTGGCCACATCGAATCCCGAACCAAACCATAGAACTGAGCGACCTCACACCGCACCGCCGTTGCTGTACAGTAAGAGCGCCAGCGAAGAAGCGACGTCGATGAAAGTATGCTGCCGAATGTTCTACGGGGCGGATTCGAGGCTAACGACCATCGTAAGCAAGAAGCAGCGATGATCTCGCTGCACCCAAACCTCTTACGCTCTGGATTAGCGTTCCAGAATATCATTCAACGGCACGCAGGTGGTCTGAGGAAGACGTGCAACTCATCCAAGGCTGGAAAGTGGAGCTGATTGCAAACCGTGATGGAAAGAGGCAGACAAAGGTGAGGCGTACCACGAACTGAATAGCAGCGCGAACGATCTGGTAGAAATGGAGCTGTCGAGGGTGATCAAGTTTGTTCTGCGCGGTCTGAATCTCGAAGTCGTTCTCATCTCGACGATATAAAGATGATTGGTGCGTCGCTACGTACTGAATATTTCGAGTTGCTGGCACGAGTGCGAATCTGCGCACCAGTGAAATGCCCCCATCATATTCGCGTCGTGGCTATCAAAGATATTATACGTGATATAGCAGACTGATACGGATGGACACTTCACCTGATAAGATCCGTCGACGTACAATTGTGCCCACGACATGCGAGGGAAAACTCTGTAGCCATCCAAAATTCCGCACCGAGCCGGACCATCAAGGTGGATGTGCTCCAGTGTGGCGAGAATCCAACCGGACGAAAGCCACGGCAGCATGAATCGCACCCACCCATCCGTCGGAGTGGCGAGCACTCCAGCCTCACGAGATGCCCTCCTGTTCGCGGCACGCATGTGTGGAAACCTAGAAGTCGAAGCCGCTGGTCGCGTCGACGATAAAGAAAGACCCGCCTCCCATTCTGTCTCGAGCACCAATCCTCATTTCGCAATCCCCCCAGCAGCCCTCAAGCAGCCTCCAAGACTCCAAGACCAACAGCCTCACTGCTCAAGATGCCCCACTACGCCACCAAGACGGACTTCGCTCTCGGCAGCCTGCTGGAAGAAATGGTGAAGACCATGCCTGGACTCGCCAACTACCTGAGCTGGAAAGTCGAAGACCTTGGCCCTCTGGTGCCCGAATGGAGCGTCTAAGGTCGGTCAATGGCGCCGCCTCGCCGTTTCCCAGTGCATCAAGCTTCAAAGGCTGATGTCACCACGACAAAGCTGTCGAGAATCCATCGAAGAGCAATCATCCGCTACTCGAACGAAGCACGAGCACCTATATTTCTGTCAAAATAGTTCATGACAAATTTTGCTAAAATAGTATTATCAATATTGGATTCCAATTCCTGTATGCAGTTTTCCAACCCATGCCATGGCTTTCCTGTGAATTCCTTTCTCGGGTTTGTACAGCAGTTTCTGTTACCGGCGCAGTTAATGGCGACCAAGACGGCGCGCACCAGCTTCTGTTCCAGTCCGAGGTGCCGCAACCCAGCATTGTATTGGCTACAGTCTGCAGCTCAGTGTTGAGCCGTGAGTATTGATACCAGCACAACCCAGCAGCAGAGGTTGTAGCCCGACGCGATCCGCAGTCCACCACAGCGTACACTTGCATCGAGTATCTGCACCGCCATGACCAAGATCTGTCGCCATAAATAATGGCGCAAATATAGTGACACATGCACCACCAACACTACACATTTCAGAGCTTCTTCGTGCGATACACGACTTTATTTTATTGATACCAGAGTCTTAAAAATGGTGAGAATTCGTGTTGCCTGCTCCGAAGCGCGAACATCAACGGGAGCGAGGACTGCGGCTTGCTTCTCTCTGTCCGTGATCGGTGCGTGGCTGGCAAGCAACAGCAAACGGCAGCGTGTTCAAGGAGCCGCACTCTATTACAGCACAATCGTATTAATCAGTCCAGGACCAATCACGTCACCTCTCACCACCAAGCAGAAACAAATAAACAGCGTGGTAATGCAACCTTACCGGTAGCAATGAGCCGAGCTCTTCAAGGTGCCAGTTCCAGTTGGATGTGTAGTCCAGCGCGAAGCAGGACACAACGGAGATCACGCCTTCGTAGACCTTGCCGACGATCGAATCGTTTACAATAGTGGGGGTCATGACGCTAGCGCGTGTGTGTTGTTGTTGTTGTTGTTGTTGATAGGGGAGCTTGGGGAGTGCTCGTTCTGCTCTGCTCGACGCAAATTCTTGACTGAGGCAGACAGCGAGCGGCGACGCATTAACGCTGCGAGTGGTCCGTATTTGCACCAACGCAGCAACAATATCCAACTCAGACAGAGATACCATTTCAGTGAACATGCACACCAATTGGTTTGCCATGTCCTAGATATCTAGGGGGGCATCAACGTGAGCATCACACGGATAGAAACCAAGTCGGAATGTGTCAAATATCCGGCAAAACAGATATTATACGTGATATATTATAGTATTCAGATAACCGCAGAATGAGACGGATGGACACTTCACCTGAGAAGATCCGTCGACGCACAATTGTGCCCACGACATACAAGGGAAAACTCTGTAGCCATCCAAAATTCCGCACCGAGCCGGACTATCGAGGTGGATGTGCTCCAGTGAGCGTTGACCCAATCCTTCGTGCGACACCTCTCCGTGAATCCAGCCGGACGAGAGCCATGACAGCATGAATCGCACCCACCCATCCGTCGAAATGGCGAGCACTCCAGCCTCACGAGACGCCCTCCTGTTCGCGGCACGCATGTGTGGAAACCTAGAAGTCGAAGCTGCTGGTCGCGTCGACGATAAAGAAAGACCCGCCTCCCATTCTGTCTCGAGCACCAATCCTCATTTCGCAATCTCCCCAGCAGCCCTCAAGCAGCCTCCAAGACTCCAAGACCAACAGCCTCACTGCTCAAGATGCCCCACTACGCCACCAAGACGGACTTCGCTCTCGGCAGCCTGCTGGAAGAAATGGTGAAGACCATGCCTGGACTCGCCAACTACCTGAGCTGGAAAGTCGAAGACCTTGGCCCTCTGGTGCCCGAATGGAGCGTCTAAGGTCGGTCAATGGCGCCGCCTCGCCGTTTCCCAGTGCATCAAGCTTCAAAGGCTGATGTCGCCACGACAGAATCCGTCAACGATCGAGCCATCATCCACTACTCGAACGAAGCACGAGCGCCTTAGTTTGTGCCAGCATAGTTCATTTTATTTTTTGTGTAAAATAATCCACTCTTGTTGCAGAATCATTTGCTGTTTGCTTTCCATGTAAATGCTCGCCATTGATGCAGGTCGATACCATGGAGTCTTTGTGATCCCTTTCCCGAATGTATGAAGTCCTTGCCGAGAGCCGAATGCAATACTTGTAGACGCGTCTGCTGATATGAAAACATTGTTGTTTTTATTCTTGATACCGGCACGAGGAAGCTTAACTTAAACTGGTGTTGTCTGCTCCAAAACGCGGCCGGTGGGAGCAGGGAGTGCGAGCTGCTTCAGCTCGTGAACAGCGCGTGACTAGCAAGCGGTTGCTTGTTCAGGGAGCGGCGTTCTATTATGTCACAATCAGATTCGGCCATGAGAATCAGTCCACGAGCAATCACGTCACCTCTCACCACCAAGCAGAAAACAGCAAGGCAATACACTCGTACCGGAAGCAGCGAGCCCAGCTCTTCGAGGTGCCAGTTCCAGTTGAATGTGTAGTCCAGCGCGAAGTAGGACACGACGGAGATCACACCTTCGCAGACCTTGCCGACGATCGAATCGTTTACAACAGCGGGAGTCATGACGCTTGCGGGATTGCTGGTGGGTGGAAGCTAAAGGCTTGCTCTGCTCGACGCAAGTTCTTGACTGACGCAGACTGCGAGCTGGCGGCGACGCATTGGTGCTGCGAGTGGGACATGACCAGCTGAAGACGTCGACCCGTTGATGCCGCCAGAACTCACCCGTCCCACAACCCGCCTCTCCCTTTTGCCCGCAGCACTTACATGCTGGATGTCGCGTTCGCCATTTCCTTCCTTGGGTCATCATGTTGGTCGCAATCTGGTCACATAGCCAATCGGAATGCAGGAATGAAATGCAATGGTCAACCGAATCGCCTGATGACGATGAAGAGACGCATGCATCACCAGGGATTTGCATTAGAGCAGCGTTCACACCGCAAGCCAACCGCTTTCTATCGTGCGTGGTTGGTCACCTCAACGACGACAAGAACCGGCACGGGCTAATACATTAAGCGACGGTGCCGGTGTGCTTTCCGCAAGTTTGATGGAGGAGGGTGCAGCATCGACAACACATCCATGTGGCGCGAGCACCCGTCAATGGTCATCACCGCCCGTCACATCGCTCCATCGTTCCACCTCTGCCACGCATGCCGCGTCATAGCTTTCACGTCATGCGTGCCCTATCCACAACTCTGAACCGGTATTAGAATAGGTTCGTACCGGTAAAAAACCCGGTCTCGAATGCTTTCCACCTGCAAAATGGTGAGGGCCACCATGGAGGCGATGACCAAGCTAACTGCCGATTGCCCAAATGAACAGGGACGACGCTTGCATATGAAATTGCCAATTGTAAATTCCGATGTGCAAGCAGCTCATGGTCCTCCACGAAGCGTCGCAGAATAGTGTTTCCCAAGCAGATCTCCGTCCTTCGTGGCGGTGCAAAGAACACAATCAGTCTGACGTACTCGCAAAACTGATCGAAGGTTGAGTACATTTCGACAGTCAACCAAGTGTAGCGATGCACTTGCCTCTTCCAGAGACGCCCAAGCTCAAGGGCAGCAATCAAGCAAAGCTGTTGTCCAGCTCAGCAAACAGTCAAGAAAATTCGGAGGGCCCAGCCATCTCGCCAGCACGGTGGCAGCTCCCCAATTGCCACCAATACTGCCAGGTGGGCCGCAAGAGGTGGTGGCCGCATCCAGACAGCTCTTACACCTCAGAGAGCAGCCTTGGAACTGAACGTATCGCTCATGAACGTGCCGTGCTTGCTGTCGCAAACAAGAGCAGCGTCACTGGCGGTTCACCCAATTGCTGGTCAACTGAGCCAGCGTCGGAACAATTCGTCTCCAAGTTCAACCTCTGCTGAAACGACCATCCGGATAACTCCTCCGTCAAGGTATACACTGCTGTTCGGATTATGCTCGAAAGGTGGTGATGGCGGTGCGTCACTCCACTTCAACTCCAAAAGACGTTGCACCTTTGACATTTTTTCAAAACCGGATTAATACGAAACCGTCCCAACCCATCCGCTCCGTCCCGTCATCCCAAAACACGACAGCCTCTTTATCCGCGATACCCACCACCAAAATCTTCTTTCACTATAATAACCCTGTCAACCTCATCAAACACGTCCCTCTCAACCTGCTTCCCTTCGATCCACCATTACTTGAAACCTTGCGATCTATCATCGATTCGTATCCAAACACAAAACATCTATTCTCACAGGTTTATCGCCGA
This sequence comes from Nothophytophthora sp. Chile5, assembly GCA_001712635.2. NCBI lineage: Eukaryota > Oomycota > Peronosporomycetes > Peronosporales > Peronosporaceae > Nothophytophthora > Nothophytophthora sp. Chile5. The sequence goes on from MBAC02011082.1 coordinate 29,078, forward strand.
TGTTGCACCAAAAACAGCCGCTCAAAAACCGCCCACACCTGTTAGGGCCAAATCGGCAGAGAAGAAGGCCAGCAACATGCGAAGGCGGTCGCTCGATCGCTCACTTTGCGATCCGTCGCCCGCCCGCCCGCCATCTCCGCCGGCTGCGTGTTGCTCTGAGCCGCGATGGAGACGGACGCGCTGCCGCTGGAGCGCGGCGGCGTGGAGATGACGCCGCTGCTGCAGCGCGTGGGCGTGCCGCTGATGCCGCCGCCGCACGCCAGCTCGGCGCAGTCGCTGTCGCCGTGGCAGCAGAAGCAGCAGAACCTCATGCGGCGCGTGCGCAGCGTGCAGGACGCCGCGTCCCACGGGCTGCTGCTGGGCGCTCAGGGGCGCAGCAGGAGTCGGCCGGGCGAGTACGGCGCCGCCAGCGACGGCAGCCACATCACGTTCACGATCCACGACAGCTTCGGCGGCGCAGCCCGCGGCCCGAGAACGGAGCAGCACCGTTCGCAGCAGCGCCTGGCGCGCCTCAAGACGCTGACGCTGGAGGTGCTGGTGAATGGCACGTCGGGCGTGATCGCCTTCCTGCTGTCCTCGACGCTGGCTGTGTCTTGCGCCAGCGTGTTGGTGGGCCACGGCACGCCGCTTTCCACGGTCATCGCGCACTTCATCGACATGAATCTGCTCGGAACAGCCGTGCTCTGCATCGTGCTGGCTTGGCAGAGCCGCGCGCCCTGGACTCTCGGCTCTATCGACGTCTTCGTGTACGTCGATCGCCGTCAGTTGCAATCTGAAGGGGTGTCGATGCTGACCAAGGTGTGTGTATGTGCTTGTCTGGTGTTGCAGGGCGCCTATCATGGCCTCCATGGCCGAGAAGATCTCGGATCATCTGGACGGAGACTTGGAGAAGGTGGTGCCCACGACCGTGATGATGGTGGTCATCACGTCCGTGCTGCTCGGCCTGGTCTTCTTCCTCATGGGGCTCTTCCGCGTGACTTCCATCGCCAACTACATGCCGTATCCAGTGATTGCCGGCTTCCTCTCGGGCATCGGCGCCGAATTGATGAAGAACGGCGTGCACATGGCTTCCAGCAAGGCGTTCACGGCCAAGTTCTTCACTCTGGAGGTGCAATTGCTGGTGCTTCCAGCCATAGCCTTCGCCAGTTTGGCGCGATTCGGCCAGTACCTGAAGCTGCCGGTGGCCATCTCGTTCCCGTGTCTATTGGCTCTCTCTCTCGTGGGCTTCCAGGTGGCGTCGTCGCTGGACGGCCAGAGCATGGCCAAGCTGGCCGAGGACGGCTGGGTCTTCGCGTGGGATCCGGTGGTCGTAGCGGACACGCCCATGTGGTTCCCGTGGGCGGAGATCGACCTGACCAAAGTGCACTGGCACACGCTGACCCACGAATGCCTCAACTTCATGGTGTCGCTCGTGATCCTCGGCGCGCTCAAGTACAGCGTGGCCACCACGTCGCTGTCCACGCTCTTCGGCCGCGAGATCTCGCCCGACACGGAGATGCGCGTCATCGGTCTGGCCAACCTGGCGAGCGGCGCGTTGGGCTGCTGCGGTGGCTGCCACTACCTGTCGGCCATGGGCATCATGAAGCAGTTCGAAGCGCACGAGAAGGTGCCGGCGCTGGTCTGCGCCTTCCTGCTGCTGGTGCTGTGGATGGAAGGCATCCGGATGCTGCAGTTCGTGCCCAAGTTCATCTTCGGCGGCTTGCTGCTGAGCGTGGGGATGCACTTCCTCGAGGCGTATCTGGTGGCGCCCTTCCACTTCCTCAAGCCCATCGAGAAGGCCACGGTGGTGCTCATCACGTCCAGCTTCCTGGTCATCGGCATGCTCGAGAGCGTGGCCATGGGCATCGTCATCTCCATGATCGAGCTCATCTGGCGCATCCACGCCGTGGGCTGCGTGCACCACGAGACCACGGGCGCGCTCTCCCGCAGCGCCGTGGACCGCACACCGGAGCAGGCGGCGTTCCTGGACGCTGAAGGTAGCGCCATCTTCGTGCTGCGCCTGCAGGGCTACCTGTTCTTCGGCACGTCCGTGAACATCCTGGAGCGGATCGAGACCCGCGTGCAGTCGCTGGACTTCGCCAAGCTGCAGTTCGTGATCATCGACTTCGGCCTCGTGCCCAGCTTCGACGCCACGGCGCTGCTCAACTTCCGCAAGGTCTCCACCCTCGCGGACATGTACATGTTCGACGTGTACTTCTGCGGGTTGAAGCCGCTGCTGGAGCGCGCGCTGCGTCAGAACCACTACTCGAAGCGCGTGCATCTGCTCCGCAGCGACGTGGACATCGCGCTCGAGGTCTGCGAGGACGAGCTGCTGCCCGACGAGCTGTGTTCGGCGGCGCCGGAGACTCCGCGGCCGGGCAGTTCGCTGGCGGAGTGGAAGCGGCTGAGCCAGCTGCAGCTCTGGGAGCGGTTCATGGCCATCTCGGCCGAGTACGACAGCGCCGCCAACCACCAGAAGCTGCTGCCGCTGGCCGCGTATCTGGACATCGTGGTGGTGCCCAAGGGCTCGCGTCTGGGCGCCGAGCGGTTGCGGGACGACACGTACTTCGTGTGTCTGGGCTTCATGAACGTCATGACGGACTCGGAGTTCTCCAACGCGCACAACATCCCCGGCGTCCGCTACGACGGGGGAGCGCAGGCGGAGGGCAAGGACGGCAGGCCGCTCGACGGCCAGACAGCCGAGGCCCAGGACGACAGCGACGGCGTGTTCAGCCGCCGGAAGCTGTCGTTCGTGGTGCCCGAGGAGTCCCAGTGGACGCCGTTCACGACGGCCAAGTCGCGGCTGCTGAAGATCGGCGCCGGCTCCGTGATCACGCCCAACGTGGGCGAGCAGGCCTACAGGTACCTGGCCACGGCGGACTGCGTGCTGCTGCGGCTGCGCGCCGAGGCCATGGAGAAGCTGGAGGCGCGCGCGCCGCACACGGCCGTGGCCGTGCTGAAGCTCATCAACGTGCGGCTGGCGGCGCGCTTCCGGCACTCGAGCAAGCGCGTGTCGCAGATGGCGTCGCTGCTGTACAAGTAGGTCCTCCAGCGTCCTCGAGCGTCCTCCAGTGTCCACAAGCGATAGAATACGGTATGGGAATGATTGGATAGCGAGCTTTCATTACTGCGTGGCTGCAAATCCACTGCGGATCGGCTGGGGACTGCGCTGCTGATCGCCGAGAAGCGATAGGAGCGAAGCCACGGCCGACCGGGACGGAGCTGGGAGGCCACCGACCTTTGCCGCCGCTCTCTGGGGCGGGCGGTGGGCGGTCTCCGAGCTCTCTTGGCTACTACCTGCCTACTCTGCTGCTGTCAGGGTCACTGCGAGGGCAGGTGCTCGGCCAGGAAGCGCTGCGTGAGCTGGCTGATGCGCTCCTGGCCGAGCAGGAAGCCGTCGTGGCCGTGCGGAGACGACAGCGCTTCGAAGTGCGCGTGCGGCAGCGCGGCCGCCAGTTCCCGCTGCTCCGCGAGCGGATACAGCACGTCCGAGTCCACGCCGATGATCAGCGCCGGCTGCGACAGCGAGGCCAGCGCGGCCTCCAGTCCGCCGCGGTGGCGCCCCACGTCGTGCGTGTCCATCATGTGCAGCAGCGCCAGGTACGAGTTCACGTCGAAGCGCGAGAGGAACTTCTCGCCCTGGTACTCCAGATACGACTGCACCAGGTAGCGGCCGTGCTTCTCC
>MBAC02011087.1:0-18221 GCA_001712635.2 Nothophytophthora sp. Chile5
CCCTTTACCACGTTCGTTGACTCAAAATGTACCCTCCCCCCGCTCCGACGACCTCTCTCCGGCGGCTTCCTGGGAATGCATCACGAAGTTTTCAGCCCCAGTCTCAATTCCATTCTGCAATTTGCCAGCTTCCCTCAACACTCAACAACTAGCATCACCACTGCGCCATTGCCCCCTCAAGTGTCAAGTCGCGTTACTCCATCGTATCAAGCCCATGAGTCTCACTCATTTTCTCGCCGCATCGTTGCTGGGGCTCTCACTGCTCTCGATCCACCTCGGCGATTCGGTCGCCGATAACACGACAGTCACGTATGACTGGCGCGTTACCTCCATCTCGAGTTCCTGCGACGGCGTCGCCTTGACCTCCTTCGGAATCAACGACGCACCATCGAGCCAAGCGCTGATCGATGTGGAACTGGGCCAGACGGTTCAAGTGACCGTCACGAACGAGTTGGACGAACCCACGTGTCTTCACTGGCACGGCCTCCAGCAGCTGGGCACTCAAGAGATGGACGGCACCTCGAGCATTACCCAGTGTCAAGTCGCGCCCGGTGGCACGGCCGTGTATACCTTCACGCCTGAAAAGGCTGGCACCTTCTGGTGGCACAGTCATCACGCTACCCAGTACGCCTTCGGTCTGCGGGGGCCTCTTGTCGTGCACGCACCCACTGCTGAGCTGCAATCTTGGGAAGAAGACATCGATGCAGAGTACACCGTCCAGCTGGTCGACTTGTACCACGCCTCTCCAGGGGTGGTGCCTATGTGGGACAGCATCCTGATCAACAACCTCGGGCGATACAACTGTACCGCCGCGGCTTCTCATGGCTACACGGAATGTAACACGGACCAACCGCTCACTCGGTTCAAATTCGAGGCGGGCAAGAAATACCGCCTGCGTATCATCAACATGGCTGCCCTGGCTCCGTTCGTCTTCAGTATCGACGGCCACGAATTTCAAGTCATCGCCGCTGATTCGGAGCCGCTGCAACCTTCGGATTTGATTACCACTGTCACCATCAACGCTGGACAACGGTACGATCTGATTGTGGAGGCCAAAACGTCCACTGACAGCTCGATCGGATCCTTCTGGATGCGCGCCACCGCGCTTTACGGTCTGCCGTGGACCGCTGGCACCGCGTCGGTCGCCGGGGAAGGGTTCAACTACGAAGGTCTGGGGGTCATATACTACGAGGACGAGGACGTCGATGATCCGACATCGGAGACCTGGACAGAGACGACGACGGTGAATGAATTCGACTTCACCCCGCTCGTATCCGCTGTGCTGCCGACCGCACCTTCCGATCGACCCATCCTCGAGTTCGACTTCCGCCGCGGACTCGGATACTTTTCGATCGACGGCGGAGATTACACCAACTTCGTTCCCCCTGACGAGCCACCGCTGTTCACCATTGCGAACGGCTTGAAAACGGAGGAGCTGCCAGCCAGTGCCAATGCCCGCAAGATCGAGTACGGCAAGCACATCGAAGTGGTATTGGTGAACGACATGAACGAGCAGCATCCGTTCCATATGCACACACATGCGCCGTGGGTCGTTGGGAGCGGAGCGGCCTCCCTCGAGGATATCCAGAATGATAACCTCCCTGCCTTGAAGCTCAGCGGACCAATGAAGCGAGATGTGTACACTGTGCCTCCGTGCACCACCGATGATAGCAATGTGTGCACAAATGTCGGGTACCTGGTGCTTCGATTCACCGCGGACAACCCGGGGGTCTGGATCGTGCACTGCCACATCGACTGGCACCTGGACGCCGGTTTGGCCATGATTTTGGTCGAAGGAGAAGATGAACTCCAGGCTGCGGGTATCGACGCGTTCTCTAACAGCATGTTGAGCGTGTGCGGCAGCGAATTTACCAATTCGACCTCCTCGAACTCCACCGCGTAGATGCGGTGACACATACTTCAGCCAGAGCTCACCTATCGGGCTCCGTACAACCAACAGCGAGGGGTGAAACCCAACCAAAACCCGAAGAGCGGGTAGTCTGAGTGCATTATGCGACCAATTCTAGCAAATCTAAACTTGTGAATAAAGGAAAGGATATATCCAACACTCCACAGCAGTGGGACTACTGCGCCGTGGGCATCTGTTCTAGAACGCGTGAGCGGCGACGTCGGACACTGGCTGGATGGCCACCAGGAGCCAGGCTCAAGGGGATACCTGCAAGCGGCATCAGCACACCGATGTTGACGCCGGAGGTAGGCTCCGATGCAAAGGCGGAGACTGGAACGGATATTTGAGATCGTAAGGTGGCAGCATCTACGTGAGCGCAATAAGCCTAACTGGGAAACGAAACGATAAACCCTTCAATATAAAAAAAGTATCTTTCATGTTTTACATTTTGGCAGTCGTATCGGATACCGTAGCAGTCAGCCGTTTCCTGACAGCAAAAATCTGTGATATTATCCACGTCAAACACACCCAGCATGATCTTTATCTTACAGTATTTGAGCAAACAAAAATGGAAAGCGTTGATTGGCAGGGGACACCCGTTTCGGTGATCTGGCAACGGCAGCACTAAAAAAAATCTCACGTCACGATGTCGTGTGTTGGCTCTGCGCTGGACTCTTCTTCTCACTTGAAGTCAACGCACCCACACATGGGTGCGTGGTGTCACCAGCTCCAAGCCGGGATATAGTTACCTTGATATGAGCGTTGACGCAGCTCGAACAGAACTGTCGAGCATTGAGGTCAGCAGACCCACTACTGAATTCATCAGCCTCGCAGGGCGGGACGCGCCCAGGCTACTTGATATACTTGATACGTTCTCGGCTATCGAAGTGTCCGATATTTCAAGATGATCTGCAATGCACCAATACGTCATACGTCATTAGCGAATAGATCCGAAGCCTCAAAGTCTTTGGCTGCGACGTGTGACGAATGAGCGACCGTAAGTCGCTCCCCATCGTAATGCAAGCAACGAGATTGGCAAGTGATCCCCTGGAAAGGTCCGGAGCGTTGTCTGTCATCCTCTCAGGCCCGAAATTTTTAACAACAGCATTTTGTCTGCATCCAGAGGATGCAACCGACCAATTGGTCTAAGCATCGACTCGTCGCCGGAGATCAAGTATACTGGCACGTTGAGAGCGTATTGCCACTCACTGACACGTGCAGCCGCCACCGACCTCATTGGGTAGAGCTCGATGTCTAGACGTCATGCCGCGCCGTGTCCTCGGGCCTCCAGAGGAACCTCATTGCAGCTGTGGATCACCTCATTCCTCGCAGGTCACACTGATCCTCATTCTTCAATTCCCCACTCCCTCCAGTCCTCTCCAACTCCCTTGCAATGGGTTTCGTTCGCTCCTCTATCGCATTGTTGTTTGCGGTCCAAGTGCATCTCGGTATCCGTGGCTGTGCTGCCGATGTGGTCACCTACGACTGGCGAGTGACGCCCATCATGGCGTACTTCGACGGCGTCCCCCACGAAGCCTTCGGAATCAACGACAAACCGTCCGGCGAAGCTGTGATCGACGTGGAGCTGGGCCAAGAAGTCGAAGTGCGCGTCACCAACGAGTTGAACGACTCCACTTGCCTCCACTGGCACGGTCTGAGGCAGCTCGGCACTCAAGAGATGGACGGCGTCTCCGGCATCACCCAATGCGAGATCCTGCCCGGAGCCACAGCCGTGTACCGCTTCACACCCGACAAGGCTGGCAGCTTCTGGTGGCACAGTCATCACACCACGCAATATGCATGGGGTCTTCGGGGCCCACTCATCGTTCATGCTCCGGAGAACGAGCTCCAGTCCTGGGAGCAAGGCATATACGAGGAGTATACCATTCAACTGGGCGACCAGTACCATACCACTCCAGTCCGCAAACCCATCTGGGACAGCATCACGATCAACAACCTCGGTCGCTACAACTGCACTGCTGCCGCAGTCAACAACATCACTGGGTGCCACTCGGATCAACCGTTGTATCGCTTCCATTTCGAGGCTGGGGAGACGTATCGTTTACGGCTCATGAACATGGCGGCACTCGCCCCCATCGAGTTCAGCATTGACGATCATGAGTTCCAGGTGATTGCCGCTGATAGTGAGCCGGTCCAGCCATCCAAGCTCATCAACAAACTCTTCATTAACGCTGGCCAGCGCTACGACCTTCTCATTCAGACGAAGAGCGCCACGAATAGTCCCATCGGTTCCTTCTGGATGCGTGCGACTTCAATCTACGGCTTGCCATGGACAGCGGGAACCAACGAAACGGCTGACGAGGGCTTCAACGGTGAAGGGCTCGCCATCATCCACTACGAGGCTGAGGACAAAGCGGAGCCGATAACGCAGGCGTCAACAACGATCGAGACGGTGGGGGAGTTTGAGTTCACGCCGCTTATCCCTGCTATTCTGCCCCCCACGGCCTCGGACCGCGCCATTCTCGAGTTTGACATGCGCTTGGTCTCGGAAGATCATGCACCATTCGGCTATTTCTCCATTGACGGCTCCAACTACACCAACTTTGAGATCCCTAACGAGCCGCCACTCTATACGATCGCGAACGGCTTGAAGACGGAGGAGCTGCCAGTCAGTGCCAACGCCCGCAAGATCGAGTACGGCAAGCACATCGAAGTGGTATTGGTGAACGACATGAACGAGCAGCATCCGTTCCACATGCACACACACGCACCTTGGATCGTTGGGAGCGGAGCGACCTCGCTTGAGGACGTCCAGAACGGCAATCTTCCCTCGCTGAAGCTCAACGGGCCGATGCAGCGAGATGTGTACACGGTGCCTCCGTGCACCACCGATGCCGATGACAACTGCCTGGATGTCGGATACCTGGTGCTGCGCTTCACCGCTGACAACCCAGGCGTCTGGATCATGCACTGTCACATCGATTGGCACTTGGCGGACGGCTTGGCCATGATCTTCGTCGAGGGTGAGGAGCAGCTTCAAGAGAAGGGCGCCGACGCGTTCTCCAACAGTATGCTGAGTGTCTGCAAGGGTCGCTCCGAATCCAATGCCACGGCCTAAGATCGCGAGTCCGGGGTCACTGTTTCGTATTGCAATCTTAAAGAAAAGTATATCAGTCGCTTCTGACCCCTGAAAATCGTCGGTTTGCGTCTGCTAATACTTGCAGACGGCGCTACTTCACGCAGTTGCGCCGTGTCAGTTGGCTACGAATGGGAAATCGGTCTGGCGGGCTGGAAACGAGATTCACATACACCTTCGGAAAGACGGTCGGTGCCGCTGGGACGCTGAAAGTTACCGAAAAACTCGGACACTGTCGACAACTGGCTGGCGAAATGGTTTTCGTGGATGTCACGATCATTGGTGCCGCGAGATTGGCTGGAGAGCACGTGATTCGGGCCAGCACTTCCACGTAAAAGTGGCGTCGGGAAGGCGACCAATCGGCTGCGCTTGTCGACTTGGAAGGTAGTTCAGTCCTTCCGCTTGTGTTTGATTCCGGTGAGAGTAGATGCCATTCGCATTTGTCGGTTTGACGATCGCACACCATACTCTGGATGCTGTGTAGCTGCGAACTGCAGCAGTCCACGAAGTGTGGAGTGGGTGAATAGCATCGGATCTTCCGTGTCGGCATGGCTATAGGAGAGTCACGCGATGGTTCGCGCTTGTAAAGCTGTAGCAGGCACTCCCCCGACGGCAACGTCTTGACCACGCGAGCCACCTGGGCTCGTTCACTGCTTTCGTCGCGGTTATCGTACCCAGATGAAGTTGGCGACGGTTCCCCGCACAGGAAAAACACAAATGAGTCCTCCTGGAACTCGTTCGTGTTGGACGGCAAATGCTTGGCGTCCTCCTCCTGACGATTCGTCTCCTGATGGTCTCGGTTCGGCTGGAGATCTTCCAGCGGTTTGTTCGCCTTGAATTTGATCCGAGAGGTGAGATGCGGGCGTTGTTTGGTACCGACAATGGCCTGGCGAGTCCCTGCTGCGGTCGATTGGGTGGGTTTCGCGTAGTTGGGGGTCCACAATCGGTCGGCAGATTTCCGGGTAACGTTACGCTGGCGTGTCGAGTCTACTGGAACGGTGTCGGCTCGATTCCTTGCGTTCGGGTGCATTGGTGTGCCGTAGCCCTCGATTGAATCTTCCTTATCGCCTGATATCAGCTGCAGAAGCTTGGAAAACGACGTCGCAATAGCCTCCTGCTCCGAGAATCGCTCGACTGTAGAATGACTATCGTTACCCGTTTTGGATGGCTCCTTTGGTGGTTTCTCCTTCTCCTTCTCGCGACGAGGCGACAAGCATTCCGCCGCAGTGAATGATCGACGACGGGGCATCAATCCTTTTCGGGGGCTTTTCACGGCTTCCGATTCGCGATTCGCCTGCACAAAGGGGCTGCTCGCGGTCTACAGCCATACAGAGTAGTCCAGAATAAGCACCCATCGACCACCGGAAGCCCACCGCTGAGTCTCTGAAGATCTAGTAGGTATGCTCGGAAGCTATTACGCACCGCCCTTTTCACTTGAATCAGCAGAAGCTCGATCGCTCCAGGCACGGCATTCGCCAGATCTTCCTGGTGTTTGCGAGTGATCTCGCACTTGAGGCGATGGAGCACTTTGCCTGTCACAAACAAACCGCGACTCAATGCATTGGTTCCTCATCTCCAGAAGGATCAGAGGAAAAATGAAGCACTTACGGTTGAGCGTCTCCCAGTTGCTTAGCTTCTGCTGGAAGCGGTGCGTAGTCGGGTAGTTATGGAGTTGCACCCACGCCGGAGTCAACTGAGCGAGGATCTCAGCCAGCAACACTGTCCAAACGAAAGCACAGCCACCGCATATGTGTAAACGCCATGACAATCACCACTAGCAACACTAATACAATCACTTCGTACCGGCATCGCTGAAATCACGCGCCGTGTTCTTTTTCGCTCGCGAAAAAGTGAATTGATTCACCCAGTCATGAATGCTGCTCACACCCCGTAGAAAGTCCGCGTTGCTCTCGAATCCCATGCGCCCCACGCCTCCTTCTTCGCAATGACATCACGCCCACGATTGAGAGCAGCCCGTGCTCGGCGAGCATCCAACGAGAGGAACCTGCGTCCAATTGACCTGATCCGGACTATTTTAGGGTGGAGGCTGGCTTATTCCGGACACGTTTCATGGACTTTGTTTGAACGACGCTACTTTGAAAAAACGCATTAATTGTAAAACAATCATTCTTGCTTGACCCTTCAACCTGCAACGTGGACCCTAAAGTTGCAAAGGAAACGTCAACTCCACACACGCATCCGCGCGCTTCAAGTAGAGCAGTGTGGAATCTCCAAGATCGAGGACTCAAGGGGAAGCAAGTGGCGAGGAAGGGGCTGTGCCCTTCGGCTGTATGCGGTGCCGTCTTCTTCAGGTTCTGACGGGAAAACAAACCGCTCTTGGGCTGCGAAATGATGGCTGCTGACAGCCACCAGCGCCTCGAGTCTATCGCCCGGTGGCCGGACACAGGGCCGAATCACACGAGGCGCACGAAGATGAAGCATATTGCATCATATCGTGGGAGGAAAGATAGAGAGTTGGCACGACGAACCCCCTGCCATGGGGCGTACGGTGCAATTGGGTGTCGACGGCACGTGACATGCTCTACAGCTCTCAATTGAACAGCGTCAACCACTAGCAGGAGTCATCAGCATGAATATGCTGTTGATAAGGAAGCAACACCAACGCATCACACTAAGAAGAGGAAGCAGACGAAACGAGACCGATAAGAAGCACGTGCTTCCTGCGCTCCCCGAACGACGAATCGGACGGCGGCGGGGCCCCCAGAAACACAATGCACCGACACAGAAGCACAAAGACTGAGCTCCTGGTACTTCACTATGTGGGATACGTCGGCAGCGTCTAACGTCTTCCCCATACTTGCTTTTCATAGAAACAGGGCCACACTCAACGAAGCCGAGCCGTCATGGCCAAGTGCGCAAAGGAAATCGCCTATGCGCTTTGCAGCGCATGTTCGCAGCCTAACGTCCGCACACAACCAGGTACTTCAATCGTTGTTTTCCTTCTTATATATGAGTCGCCGTAGATTCTTCTACCTAACGAAAAGGGTCAGCGATCCACCCAACAGACCAGATCAGCTTATGACGCAGCTTCCTTTACGCGCCTTGGTCTTCATTCTACTGTGACCTTGTGTTAAATGCGGGTGCGCCACGTTCCGCCCGTCCGCCGCGACCTGCTCGTCTTCCTGCTCCGCGATGATCATCGTCTCCCGCACGGACCTCCCGTTTGCTCGTCCAGTGACAACGGAGAAGTTCGACATGACACTAGCGCGCTCAATCGTCGATGCGCCGCCGTCTGTGGCTTGACTGCTTCTCTCATCCGAGTCGTCATTAGCAGGCGATTGGCCACGAAGACCCATCATGATATCGATCATACTAGGCCCGATCTGATCTGCGCGCAGCGTCACGCGGCCATGAGTTTCCAGCTCCAGTGTGCGCAGCTGGATACCAAACGAAGGTAAGCAGAAACAGTTAGAATCCACAAGGATGTCCCCCACAGCAAAACCACTCGCAGACATGTGTGTCAACCTTTTCCACGTAGGCTTTTCGCGGAGCGCTCGCTGGCCGCTTCTGCAGGACATGTCTGTAGGCGCGCTCCAGGTTCCACTGCTCCACCATCATGAGGTACGCCATGCACACAACCGCGCTCTCGTTGTTGCCATGAGTGCAAAACACGAAGACCGTTTTGTTCTCAGCATGCGCGCTCTGGATGAGTTTGTTCGACATCAGGACGTTTTTCTTGAACGCATCGTAGGAGAAATCGTCGTCCAGCTCAATGCGACCCACTTCGATCGTCGGGTCCGCCGCCACTTCTGCGTGCGTCGAGCGCTTTCGCGGGTTCTCAGCGTCGATCAGGCAAGTCACCTGCAAGTTCTTGAGCAGACGCTCGTCCATCGCGTGCTTAATGGAGCCCATCAGCAGATAAGCCTCCACCACGCCGGGGACATCAAGTCTATCGCACGCAGCGCCAGAGCCAGAAACCCGCATCCGCATTTGTCAACAGGTCATCAATCAACGGTACGCAACAGCGCAGATCACTGCATACACCTGCACGCTAGCGGAGCGCACTGCTAGGACGCCTTACCTGTCGTCTTCGCAGGCTGGAGCTTCGTGCCCTACGTGATCCGCGTCTACTGTCGTCATCTTTCGCGTCGAATTGCAGTGTGACGATGTGACTTGAGTTGCTTCGCCACCAAAGCTGCCAACATTGAGGCGGGTTTCACGGGTTGGCAGGCCAAACCCGTTTCGAGCGCAGCATCCCAGGGGTACGTGCGGCGCTGCATGTTCCGGATGACAACGTTAGACAAGAAGCTGCGTCGCCCCAGCCACTTTGCTGGGCCCAGGACTTGGCTCACGCACGCAGCCAAACGTCGTGACTGCAACCCTGGCTGATCACATGTCCTACGCGTCTTCAAACAGGATTTGCGTGGTGGATATCCACGAGAAGCTGCCGCTGGCGTGAAGAAGCCACGGCTTCAGAAATGCGCGCATTGTCGAATACGGAGGGGTGAAAGATAGCTCCAGTGTTGACTATCACGCGCTGGTGCGAAGGAGGGGATCGACAACCCAAACTTGCAGCGAAGATGGCAAAAGGTCTGCCAAGGTGTGCAGCTCCAGCCCCAACCGAATCCTCTGGCAGCACCAGCGGCGTTGGTCCCTCCTTCGTCCAATCGACACATGTGCAACACGCGGCGCTTTTCTGCACGGGTTTCGTCAAGCGAGTCACGGGTTTGCGCGTCAACCTGGCCGCGAAAACCCGCGCGTTGGCTAAAACCCGTTTGTCGCCTGGTCGCTGGCAAGAAAAGCAGGGAGGAGTCAGCGCCGCTTGGACTGAACGTACACCCCACCCTGTCCAACGTGATACGAATGTTGCTCAGCTGTTTCCCACACAGATGGCGACCTTTGAAGCTCACAAGGTATCTTTCAGCCTTTCACGGGTTCTGCACCCGCATCGAGCAAGCCACCCGCTCCTTCGTGCCAGAATGCGTCGCGTACATTTCGATGATGACGTTGGAGCCGCTGACGAGTCCATCGAGCTCCACCCGCTGCTTCAATGGGATCTGAAGGCTGTCACTTGGCTGGTGCAGCAGAAAGAGGTGCGGTAGACTTTAGATCCTGTCAGCCTACCCCCAGTACGTTGAGCTGACGATGCTGCGCTGGTCCACAGAGCCGTGGCTGGTTGCGCAACCTCGTGCACTCCACGACATCTCGTCGTCGCACTCAAGACATCTCGTTGCTCATCTGGTGCGTCCCTTTCCCGAATCTCCGCTGCAGTTCAGGCAGTTGCAGCAGAACAGGCGTCTGACTCGCGTGAGTGATGGCTGCTCTATAGGTTTGTGTTCGTCGCAATGATCCCTGAGTTCGGGCTTCCGTACTTCTGGATCTGCATCGGCAATTTGCTGGCAGTGGTGACATTGCAGTTTCTGGCCCAATCGCCCCGGCCGATCGATCTGCATCGTCCATTGTGGTTGCTAGCGGATCCCCGCTGCATCGACGAAGATACCGCTGGTTTCCCCTGTGTGGACTGCCACATGGCCGTCGTGGTGTTCCTCCCAGCCATTCTACACACGCAGGCAGTGGTCGTGCAAGCCGTTTTCACGCTCATCGTCGCATACGTGGCGCTCTGCAAGCTGCTGTTGGCCACCCGCTTCCTTTCGCAGGTGCTGGGGAGTTGGCTCATGGGTTTCACGGGTATTCTCATCGGCAACCACGGCCACGTCGTCGTCAAGAGCTACAAGCTCACGCGAGGATACAAGTGAGATGCTATTGTCCTCTTCGTATTGCCAACTGAGTCGGTCGTTGTTGACCCAAACTGCTGACGCTGTGTCGGCTTGTCTGATGTTGGTACAGCACTGCGGCGATTGTGGCGCTGTTGGTGTTGGCGATGCTAGTGCTGGGCACGTGGATCGAGAACAACGAAAGCAGTTTGATGGGCATCCCCAAAAGGGATTTCATGGAGGTTTTCACCAATATCCTCAACTCAGACGCCCCCAAGACCGCAACAACCCCTCCTGCAACATCAGCGCTTGTTCACCAGCTCCCTGGACGGAAACTCTCAACTTCTACCCGCTGGAACACCAATCAAGAGCGCGTAGACGATGAAGAAGACGGACAGGACGTGACGCAGATCTCGGGCAAGAGAGATTCCTTCTATTTTCTCATGCGAGGCATGCGTGCGCGAGCGAACGCCGAGAAACAGGCGTCATATCAGTAACTAACCTCGTAAGGAAGGCGCTTCCGCACCAGAGCAGTAGCTACCGTGGTTCCCTAGCTCTCGATGCACCATTGGAGTGCGTCCGCGACCTCTCCGCGCATCGCCTTCGACACTCGCGGCAAGATCGAGCCCTTGCCGATCCAGATATTGATGCGCACATGCTCATTCGACTGCAGTCGGGCGACTGCCGGACCTACTGGCATATCGGCCAGTACAGCCTGCACATCCGACGCCAAAGAGTCGAACGAAACGTGTTGCTTCGCGTGGAGGAGGCTGGAGAAGTCTGCGGCCGGGAGAACCATCCGACGCTTGGTGAAGTAGTCGTCGAAGAAGCCCAGACTCTCCTCCGACGGGCGGTAGAAGGTCTCGCCTCGCTCTGAGACCTTCGTGAACACCTTGAGCCCCGTGTTGACGATCTATCCCACGTACAAACAGGTCATTAACACTTCGAAATCCGGCTCATGAACAACCAGCAGCGGTCTCTATGCCTCAAGTACGTACATCCAGCGCGTCTCCGCCCAGACAGGCGTCGGCGATCTCCTTGTCCACGTAGTTCACCGTGGCTGCCGTGTCCGAGCGACACCAGAACCGCTTCTGTGTTCGAGCAAGGTACGTTTCCCACCGTTAGCAATCGTCTCGTTGCCTCACACTCCACGATATCCAATCAGTCTCGCTCACCTTGATACTGTCGTCCTCGAGGCCGTAGAACTCGCGCAACAGCTCCCACACGTCGTCGCCGACGGGGCGGTAGAGCGTCTCACGCTTCTTCGTGCCTGTCTTCTGCGTTTCGCCTGTCGTTTCCGACTCCGTCCGTCGCTTCTTCTTCTGCGGCTTGAGCGACGTTGAACTGGACGCTGCAAAGTCCGAGTCGGGTAAGTATTTCGAGCAGTTCTTCATGAAGTGACCCGCGTTGGAGCACAGCTTGCACACGTAGTCGGAAGGTGGCGCCGCCTCTGTCTCTTCCAGCGGCTTAAGGCCTTCCTGGCGGTCTCCAGTGCCCGGCAGATCGGCTTTCTTACGAAGTACAGCAATGAAGAAGCCACCGGAGTTCTGGTCCATCGGGATGAGCCGCAGCGTCTTGCTCAGCTCCTGAGCAGCAGCTCCTTCGGGCGGGAACATGGAGCGCATCACGCGATTCCCACGCAGCTCCTGCGAGAGAAGATCGTAGCTGTCGAACCAGTCGTGACTGCCTTCTGCAGTGTTGCCTCTGAAGAGGTGGCCCTTATGCGTGGACTTAGACTTGGACCGCCAGCCCACGCGCCAATGAGGTCTGCCTGGACGCGCCACGAGGTGCGGCAGCTTCTTCGAGACATCCAACAATTCCAACGAGCCGTCAGCGCGACGCAGGAGCTCG
The DNA here is from genome assembly GCA_001712635.2 of Nothophytophthora sp. Chile5. Classification (NCBI taxonomy): domain Eukaryota; phylum Oomycota; class Peronosporomycetes; order Peronosporales; family Peronosporaceae; genus Nothophytophthora; species Nothophytophthora sp. Chile5. The sequence continues at coordinate 12,533 of MBAC02011087.1, forward strand.
GCCACAACAGCCTCGTTCTCCACGGGGTTGAACGAACACGTCGAGTAGACCATGATGCCGCCCACCTTCAGCAACGCAGCGCCACGCAGAGCCAGTGCCAATTGCGTCGGGTGCAAGGTGAGGCCTTGGCCGATGTGCCACTCCTTCCAGAGCGCCTGATTCTTACGGAGAGTGCCGTCGCCACTGCACGGGACGTCGCACAACACACGGTCGAAGACGTTGGTGGTCTGCAACGTCCTCTTCTCGGCATCGTAGAGCCCAGGGAACGTGTCACCCGCGCCGCAAGTCACGATAGCGCGACGCAGCGTGTTGCGCGTGAGTCGATGCACCAACATATAGGCGCGCTTCTTATCCAGATCGTTCGCGACCACGAGGCCGCTTTCGCCTGCACCGCTGCTGCTATCGGAGGAGAGCAAGAAGTCGATGACCTGCGTGGTTTTGGAGCCAGGGGAGGCACACATGTCCAACACGCGGTGGCCGCGCTGCACGTCCAGGAAGAGCACGGGCAGCATACTCACGGCCTCTTGGCGGTCGATGGTCCCGCGGTCCGTTTGCTCCAGCAGAGACGCATGGAACGCACCGACGTCGGCGTACTTCGGTGCTGGTTACATGCAAGAAATCGACCGAGTTAGACGGTCAATTGGCGAATCTGTGACGCTTTGTCGCTAAACGTGGCAAGGCAAAACGACTGACCGCTCTTGGAGAGCGCGACGCGGCCGCAGTCCACCTGCCAAGCCACCTTCTCGAGCGGATACCAGGCGATGGGCCTTTGACAAGCACAGGTTCGTCAGCTATTGCATTGTGGAAGCAGCAGCAGCGTTTCAAAGGCAAGCGAGACGCACTTGGGCGGGTTCACAGCGATCTCGTTGTGGAAATACGTGGCGGACGGGAACTGGAACGTCGTTGCCAGCATCTCCTTCAGTCTGTGTATGCCAAAACCCATACAAATGCAGATCCGGAGCAGGCGAAGAGAGCGTCAGTCTCCACTTACGGAAGCAATGACGCTCCACTGCGAATCGGAAGCTCTAGAGACCACCCAGTCACGGCAACATCACTCGAACCTGGTCGCATCGGTGCGGTGCAAGTTGAGGCGGAAGGACACAGGCAGTGGCTCGTGCAGCAGCGCCATGAGCTGGTCCAGCTCCGTCTCATCGTTCACTGCATCCGTCTCTCGCTGGGTATAGTGGCACAGTCGCAAAGGCGTCAAGCAATGTGAACCTAAGGCAAATATACTGCCGCAGCTTCCACTGACAGGAAAGCGGTGCGGCCTACCAGATACTCGCGGAAGCTCTGCTTGTACACGTCCAGCGACGGCTTGGCCGCCTTCGCGACCGTCTCGGTCGGCATCTCCTTCGCCATGATCGCCATGATGACCTTGCGAGAAATGCAGCAGGGTTACGCTTTTATAGCCAACCGATCGAAACGTAACCCTCTTTTACAACGTTAAGGTTTGAAAAGATGCTGACACGGGTACCGGTACCGGTACGCCTACCAGTTACGCATCATATCAAGTCGTCCAGATCTCGAAGCTCAGCCTGAACGCACCGGACATCACACACTTCGTCAGCCTTGGTCGATGACAGTGCACTCCTTGCCCGCTCTTACCTGGTGCTGCCGCCTCCTCCGGTCTTGGCCGAGTACGCCAGCGTCGGGAATTGCGTGGTCCACTTGGGGAAGAACGTGTCCCCGTCGGCGATATGTTGCTGCACGCGGGACACGTAGCAGGACTCGGCCACTCCAGCGGCCATCGCCTCGCTGTACAGTCGTTCGCCCCCGCCAATGAACACGCGCGTGCAGTCCTTATACAGCGGATCCGACGCTACAAGCTGCAGCGCCTGCTCTAGACTCGCGGTTACACGGAGCCCCGGCGAGTCATTCTGCTGCTGCCAGGTGGAAGACACCACGATGGTGTGGCGGTTCGGGACCGGTTGGCCGAACTCCTCGAAGGACTTGCGCCCCACCACCAGCACCTGACCCCTGGTGGCCGAGCAGAAGAAGGCCCAGTCCGCCGGGAGATCCCAGGGCAGTCTGCCCCGCCGGCCAATCACGCGGTTCACCGAGCACGCCGTGATCAGCGACACCGGCAGCTTCCGCATTACGTCCGGACCCGGCCGCGCTCTTTGGCTGTTGAATCGGTGGGAAGATGCATCAATCTCGCGTGGGACACACGAACTCCCGCCGATCTTAGTGAGAAGTGAGAAAGGCCGTCGAGATGGCTACACCAGGGAACGCACGAACAAGATGGCCGTCCAGGACAGGCCGCTGGGCCCCAGAGGCGCAGGGTGTGGGCCGCGAAGGGCAGTCAGCTGTCGGCTTATTCCCCAAAAAGGCCTGAGCAAGCAACGTGTGCCTTGCAACTGCTTCTAGCCCTCAAGATGCGGGCGGTTGCGTCGACCATCTCGACTGCTGTGGCCGTGTTCGCTGTGCTGCTGCTGCGTCACTTCGCGGTGGCGCACTCGTGGATCGAATGCCTCGACCCGAACTACTCGCGCGTGTACACTGAAGCTTACAAGTACGCGTTCGGCGGACCGGGCGGTGCGGGACTGTGTGCCGGCTACAGTTACAACTACCCTGGACGAGGGAGTGCAGCGGCGGCCGCGATCACGGAAGGCAACGCTGAAGATGCGCTGCTATTGGTGAAGATCCTCAAGGACACGTTCCCGCAGCCTGCCACGCCACTGTGCAAGCCCAACACGGCCGCTTCGCGTTACACCGGCCAGGGCTACGGCAAACGGCTCAGCGTAACCCCGGGTACGCCAGTCTTCTTCAGCTACATGCCCAACGGCCACGTCGCGAAGGATGAATCAGCGCGCGGCACGCTCTACGGCGTCTACTGGACGGCCCAGGCGGGCTCACAGCTCTCGTTCACGACCGACTTGACCGACGACAAGCTGCTGGACGGCGCGCGCCACAACTTTGACGACGGGAACTGCGGCCAGACGTTGAATACGGCAGGCGCGCCTTCGGGCCGCGCTGGCGACGCCTTCCCGTGCGTCGGCAGCTTCACGATCCCCGCGGGCACGGCGCCAGGCGTGTACTCGCTGGTCTGGGGCTGGAAGCACTGGGACGAAGCAACCGGCGGCCTCATTGTGAACGCCCACGGCACGTTCGGAGGCGCGTACTACGGCAGCTGCTTCGATGTCGAGGTGAGCTAAGACGCAGAGTGCTGACGACAGCGCCGCGGTGGCGTCTGCGGCTAAGTTGCTGCCGTCGGTAGGAGAGGAAGCGCGATAGCGTTTCTCATCAGCCCGCTAATGCAAGCGAGACGAACCAGAGACAGCATCAAGTGTGAGCGCGTGCATGTACTTACAGTCTGATATGCTACAATGCAGCGCGTCTTACTAACTTACTCTCTCTCTCTCGTCTGCTTATCTGGAATTCAATAATTGGGCATGGTGTTGCTGTTGTTGTTGGGTAGGTACAGGGCGGTTCGGCGGCGCGAGCTGCTCCATCAGCAGCATGTCTGGCCGCTTCGCCGTCGTCGAGGTGGTTGGGGTGTGTGTCGCGCTGACGCTGGCGCGCTGGCCCGCCGCTCCGCTGGATGTGAGGCGTGACGAGTCATCCGATCGCGGAGGCTCCGGTCTCAGCAGCATCGAGCCTGGTGGAGGAGGCAGCAGGCCCATGCGCGTCGCGGCTGCAGGTGAAGAAGAGTTCCGACTCAATCCAGCGGAGAACATCCCGATTGACATGGGGAGGCCGGTGAGACCTTTCCCTCCCAGTGGAGATCGCAGAGCATTGCCAGCGTGAGGTACACCGCCAACGACAGGCTTTCCACCGTTGGAAGGGTATGGCACCGCCTCCAGCAGCCGCTTCGTGAGCTGGACGGACGGCTGGTCCTTGTTCACCAGATACACAAACTTGAGGTCTTGGAACCGCTCCGAGGTCGGGTAGATGAGCGAGCGCAGCAAATGCGCCGCGTCACGCGTCAGCATGCCTTCTTCCTCGAGACGGCAGAAACGCAGATACATCTCCTTGCGAATGCTGAAGTGCAGATCGACGAACGAGTTCATCTGAATCCGCTCACGGGTTTGCTGCAATGACTCCGTGTCAGCGATAGCAGCAGAGCCAACTCCGGTGGTCCCAGGGGATGTCGTTGCTCCTGGGGACGCAGATGTGTTGGATGTGCTGGTGGCAGCGTCGATCTTCGCACGTTTGTTGGCGTTGCTGTTGTTGGCGCGACTTGCCGGCGCTCGTTTCTCTCGTTTTGGCTTTACAGGGGCTGGGCTTTCGTCCATTTCACCGCCAATCGACTGCGACGCGACTTCTCGCAGAATGTCAAAAGCGCTCAATGGGCCTCGCCCACCAGCGGTAGCTGCTGCCCCTCTCTTTGCGCCGCGTGCGGTCGGTGCTTTCGCCGATTTCGAAGGCGGTGCCGGCACCATGTCTTTCCGCGAAGAAGTGGTCGGCATCAACGAAGGAGCCATCTTGACAGGTTGCATGGGCCGTGGATACAACGGGAACTGGCTGTTCTTCTGCTCCATCTTGACGTACACCTGGAAGCTCGAGGCTGCTATCGAGGACGTCGCAGACGATGAAGGCATCGCCGTGTTATTGCGGCGGTTGCTTAGCGACGGGTCCAGCATGGGAAAGGAAGCGAGTGAAGGCTTGAACGCCGTCGGCGGCTTCTCGTTCGGTGACGGACTGTTGAGGATGGACGACACCGAGTTGCACGAGCCGCGTCGCCGGTAGGGATCGTCCACTACAGCAGCAGCGGGTTTGGGTTGCGGGAGTTGCGGGGGCTTCCTCTCCACCGGCTTGGCGGCGCTGCTCTGCACTTTGTTGTTCGCCCCGATCTTGTCGGCCGCGGCCTTGGACGGCGAGCTGTGCGCCTCCGTCGCTGTTTTCACCGCTGCCTGCTCAGGCGAGTCATGCTTCTCAACATGGCCAGCAGTGGCGCTAGAAGTGGTGGTAACGGTTTCTTCCAACACATTCCCGGGCGTGCTGGTCTTGCTCGCCACGTCGTTCGTTGCTGTGGTACCGCTCGATGTAGCAGCAGGAGCTGAGCTTTCAGGGATGGAAGGAGAAGGCGTGGGGCCAGCACGAACCGGAATGTCTGCTGACGCAGTCGTTTGCGTCGTCGTCGTCGTTGACGCCACGGGCTTCACGCTCTCGTGCTTCTTCGTAGGCGAGTCGGACGCCTCAGACAGCTTGCGTTTCTTCTTATCCGCCGCCGATGCCTCCTTCGGCTTGCTGACAACGGTCTCCTTGTCCTTCTTCTCAACGTCGACAATCGCTTTCTTCACCATGTCGCTCTTCTTCGCATTGGCCTGCTCCTCCATCTCTTCGTCGTCGTCATCCATAACCACGACGGGCTTACCAGTCTTCTTCGCCTTCATCGTCGTCGCAGTGGAGGCGGATTCGCTTGGACGTGGCGAATGCCCGCTGCTCGCCTTGTGTACAGCCTTGCCGCTCGTGCTGGCCGCTGCATTCGCGTTGATCGCGTTGCTGGTGGAGATATACGCGGCCTTGGCCTTGAGCACTGAGCGGTTTCCGTTGTGGAAGGCGCGAGCATCGTCGATACACGTGGGGCATACGTAGGTCGTGTCTTTCCACCGCCCCGAGCTCTTGATTGGCGGCAAACAGCCGATATGGAACCACTGGTTGCAGCAGTCGCACGCCAAGCTTTCGTTGATGTGCTCGTCGTCCATAGCGTACCAGTCATCAAACGATTTGCTCCAGCGCGTGAAGT